>CAUYLG010005092.1:0-44022 GCA_963573385.1 Cacajao melanocephalus | reverse complement strand
GTCAAGCTGGCACTGGGATCTGGGGACGCCATAGAGGGCAAGACAGGCACGGGTGCTTCTCTCACAGAACTCAGACTAAACGGAAATGCAAGGCTCACTGCACTGTAATTCCTAGGAGAAATTAAGACCTTTTTATCCACTATAGGCCACAGGGGACCACAAAACATTCTTGAGCAAGTATTTCCTATTTGCCTCATGCTCAGAGCCACCAGGCACAGAGAACAAACTGAAGTATGATGTAAGTCATTAAAGAGCTTCAGTCTAGTTGGGAAGAAGGCCTGAGATGGATGGTCTACTTACTTGGAGGTAATGTAAGCAGCCAGGTGAGGTGCCTCACCCCTGAAATCCCAGCACTTTGTGAGGCTGAAGTGAGAGTATTGCTTGAGACTGGAGTTTGAGACCAGCCCGGGCAATATAGCAAGACACCTCATTTCTACAAAAAATAAAAAAATTAGCCAGGCCTGTGGTGCGTGCTCGTAGTCCCAGCTACATGGGAGGCTGAGGCAGGAGGATCACTTGAGCCTAGAAGGTCGAGGCTGCCCTAAGCTCTGATTGCACCACTGTACTCTCGCCTGGGTGACACAGACTTAAGTGCCAGAGAGTATAATGTTGGCTTTAGATGTGGGTTGGCTTTAACCTTACTGTGGCTCACTTTCCTTGACTGTAAAGTGAACATCATCATCGTGTTTTTTTGTGATACATTTGCTGTGATGATGAAATGAGCTAATGCATGCTAAGTGAGTAGAATAGTGCATGTCACATATTAGCTATAGTGAATCATCGTCATCATTCAGGGCTGGAGTGGTCAGGAAGGGCTTGACAAATCAAGGGACTTCTGATGGGCAGACAGGCGTGAGATGATTCAAATCATGGGCTGAAAAGACTGACACATTTAAAAAGAGGGAGACTGAAAGTTTTAGCAAAAATGAGGTTTGTGATTTTGGTCAAGAGAAAGTAGGCACAAATGTATATGATGGCTGCAGCCTAGCGGGTGGGACACACATCCTCCTCAGTCCACCCTCATCCTGGGGACCCCCTCTCATTACCACAGCATTCCTGGGGGCCCTGTGCCTACCTAGGAATACCAGAAGCCATGTGACTCACTCAGAGCCTCTCCTCAAGGCACTGGGTCACTCCCCAGTCACCAAAATTAAGACTACATGTTTCATTGATTAGAATGCAGTAGTCAGGGTTTTGTTGCTGTTGCTTTAACGATAAAGAAAAACAATGTAGGGCAAATCTGCTCTGAGTTAGGCCCCAGATGACAGGGGTATGGTCCTCCTTATTTTGTTAGGAATATTTAAATGGAAGCATTAGAGAATCACTCAGGGTGAGGGTATTGCTCTGAACCCCTAGCATCCAGCCTCTTTACTTGGCTGTTCCCCAGTCACCTCCAGAGCTGAAAGAGGACATAGCCCTTTTCCACTGCGTAGAACATGTGAGCACAAACCTATTTTCCACTAGTGCCCTGGACATGCCTGGTGCATTGGGAACAGCTCAGCCATCTGCCACCAATGCCAGGGGCTTAATCGGAGCAGATGAATTCCACGCCAGATGCACTGAGATGTGTGAGCCTCCCAGGAGAGATACCTCACAGACCTGTCTATAATGGTTAAATCATAACAGAGTTCCCCATTCTGTCTCTATCTTGGGCCACCCCAAGAGGCAAAACTGTCTGCTTGGTTTCTCACTTTGTACCTGTGGACGGATCCTTCACTTGGAAGACTTAAGAATCTGGCAGGTAAATAGAAATCAGAGTCTTTGTTTCATCCTCTGAAGATGGCTATAGTATCGATCTCGCTCACATGGCAGATACTGCCTGTCAGGTAAACCTTTGGGGTGTTTGTGTGTTTCTTGGCACCAAGTGTTAATTCTGCAGCTGGATGAAGACCCTTGAGGTCTGGAATTGTTGTGAGGCATCTGTCTATTTCAGTTCTTTTCAAATGTTGCTGCGCTTTAGAATCAACTGGGAGATTTTTTAAATTCTGATGCCCGGACTGCACCCCAGACCAATTAAATCAGAATCTCCAGAGATCAAGCCCAAGCAGCTAAGTTTCTAAAGATCCCCCAGATGATTGCACTGTGCAGACAAATTTAAGAACCACTGGTCTAGATCCTACGCCATCTCTTGGGTGGAAAAAGATCGGTGAGCCATCGTGGCTGTGGCTAGCTGGCCTATTTTGGGAGGTGATTCACTCGGCCCACGGGTCACATCTTGTCTGCCAGATTTTTTTTGTGGGCAGCAGCCATCCCAGACCTGGGTGCTGACATTCCATGGCTGTGACATTCGTGGTGTTGGCTACACACGGGGCTCCTGGCACTCCCAGGCAGGGCTCCCCATCACCAGCCAGAGGCCAGGCCTCAGAACAGTGAGGTCAGGGCCGCTGTCTTGCGTCAGCCCTGGAAGGCGGAGGTGCCTGTGGCCACTTTCGTCACTTCCCCGGGTTTGTGGTGGGAAAAGGAGAGCTAGATGAGTCTATCTGCTGAAGAAAAGGGGAACAGGAAGAAGAAACCTGAGGCTAAGGCAGCTTTGCTTCTCACTGTATTCAAAACCAAGCCTTTGAAAGCCATGGCACAGCTGCCTTTTCTTACGGGGAAATGGCTCCAGCTTGGCTGGAAACTATGAAAGGAGATCTTCCAGGAGCTTCTAGACTTTTTTTTTTTTTGAGATGAAGTTTTCCCTCTTGTTGCCCAGGCTGGAGTACAATGGCGCGATCTCAGCTTACTGCAACCTCTCCTTCCCAGGTTCAAGTAATTCTCCTGCCTCAGCCTCCCGGGTAGCTGGGATTACAGGCACATGCCACCACATCCAGCTAATTTTATATTTTTAGTAGACACAGGGTTTCTCCATGTTGGTCAGGCTAGTCTCAACCTCCTAACCTCAGGTGATCTGCCCGCCTCAGCCTCCCAAAGTGCTAGAATTACATGTGTGAGCCACCACACCCAGCCGCTTCTAGAATTTTCTTTCCATCTCTTACTTCTTTTTTATAGACAAGTATGAGAAAGCTATTACCTCCTGAGGAGCAACAGCCTATATGCTTCAGAGACAGAGTGGAGTGTATAACAGTAATCAGACAACGGTATCTTTCCAACTGGAAGCTTCCAGAGGGAAGGCGGGATGGGGGTAAGGCCAGGGTCAGGCACATCTGGTGCCATAGATACATGCTCAGCTGGCGAGGACTGAGGGTGGGAAGCTTTTGGAGCTACCCAAGGGAAGGGATGAGGAATGAGAGGCTTCATTGTGAGAGTCCCCGGGTTAATGGGCTGACAGTGAATGAAGAGAGTCTGTGAGGCTCACACCACTTGCTACTCACCTCCAGCAAGTGGGAGATGGCCACGGCTGCTTGCCCTTGGGTGGTCTGCAACAGAATCAAGGTTCAGTTCCAGAGACCTAGGAGAGCACACAGGAGAAGGCTGCGCCCTGCTTCTTGGTAGCTACATCTCGCTCGAGTCAGGAGTCCTTCCTTCCCGCCGTCACAGGTGACATGGTGCCTCTGGGGCCTGACCCATGGCTTAGACATATCTTAGATGAGCATTTCACAGATCAGGTAACTCACAGGCCTTGGTTTAACAGCTGCTCATCCCAGCCCTGCAGCATGGAGTTTCAGTCATCATTATGGGTGTGGCAGGCCGGCCCCTTCAGCAAAAGATGCTGTCCCATGGTGGCTACATGGTGAATTGAGAACATGGGCCTTAGACTTGATTCCAGTTCCTACTTAGCCAATTACTAGCAGGAGACCACAGGCATGTTTCTTAACCTCTCTGAGCCTCAGTTTTGTAATCTGTAAAATAAGAATGACATACATAGTATATAAGAGAAGGTATGTGAAAGTACCCAGCACAGGCTGTTATTAATAGATTAGAAGCCCTCAGGGAGAGTACGAAGGGAGCAGACAGGCCAGAGAATGATGCCATTATGGAAAGAGGATACCAGAAGCTGGCACGGTGGCTCACACCTGTAATCCCAGCACTTTGGGAGGCAGAGGAGGCTGGATCACTTGAGGTCAGGAGTTTGAGGCCAGCCTGGCCAATATGATGAAACCCCATCTCCACTAGAAATACAAAAATTAGCTGGATGTGATGGTGCGCGCCTGTAATCCCAGCTACTTGGGAGGCTGAGGCAGGAGAATCGCTTGAACCCGGGAGGTAGAGGTTGCAGTGAGCTTAGATTGTGCCACTGCACTCCAGCCTTGGTGACAGAGGTAGACTCCGTCTCAAACAAAAAGAAAAAAAAAAAGAAAAAAAGAGGATGTCAGCTGTGCTGAGCTGAGGGGTTGGAGGTGGGAGGCTAGAACCATGCCAGCTCCTCTTGGCAGCCAGAGCCTGACGTTGTATTGGTTCTATAGGGATTGGAAAGTGGGAGAAGGAAGTGATGGCAGGTTGTCAGGGTGGCGTGCCTCTCACACGGCTTGCTGAAGGGAGGAAGGGAAGGCAAAGCTCTGTCACGGGGCCCCATTGTGTTCTGCAGGGTGGTGGGGTGATGTCACAGTAGCTGTGAAATTCCCCAGCCAAACCCAAACACCCACAGGACAGTGTCAGATGGTGTCAGAGTCATCCCTCTCTGGGCCTCAGTTTCCTCATTTGCCAAAATAGAATCCGGATCCACCCCAAGTCTGCCATACTTCTAATATCAGGCAAATGCTGAGTGGGTTCCGACCAACCTGTTCTCACACTCCCAGTCACTCAGGGAGAGTGTGAAGATAAAACCGGGAAGTGAGTAACAGTGAATGTGAGAGAGAGATCCAGAGAACTGACTGAGGGACAGTGGCTTTGACCCCAGAATTCACCCCTGTACTCTCTCTACACGTTAGGGCATTGACCTCCATCTCCTCAGCTTCATTCTTCACTTGTCCTTCCCAGGGGGTGGGAGGAGGAGGGCATCTGGGAACATATGAGGAGAATGAACACATGGTCTCGCAGAAGGAATGCAACAAGACAGACGTGGAATTTCTGTTTCGATCTGTACACACTGTAGGGCATGAAGCAAGTCGCTAAACTTCTCTTAGTCTCAATAGTCTCACCTGTAAGGTGGGGTAAGATGGGGTAATAAACTTATCTTGCAGACTTCTGGTTTGTGAGAATCAAATGAGAGAATGTATGCCAAGTACTTGGCACAGGGGAGGTGCTAAGTAAATGCTGGGCGTCCCTGTGCTCAGTAGCGGTCTGTCTCCTCTGTTATGGTGGAGGGCTCCACCCGTTCATCCCTGCCAGTTCACTCATTCATTTGACAAATAGATACTTACTTCTTGCTGTGTGAAAAGCACTGTGGCAAGTGATGTGGGGCCTGAACTGGCGTCCATGTGTCCTTGGTCCTTTGGATCTGAGAGGATTCTTGTCTTTCCCATCAGCAGCATATACTGGCACCATGGGTAGACGCCTGTCCCTCCAGCTGTGTTGGTACTTCCTTGAGGAGACAGACCATGGCTTGTATTTCTTTGCATCTCTCATAGCATCAAAGAAGCATCTTTTCCATAGCAACCCTTCGTAAGCAAATGTGGCTCTGCTTGTTCACCAGATTCATAGTCAGTGCCTGAGTGCCAGACACTTTCACACTTACCTCAAGACAAGCCTGTACAGTAGTTATTGTTCCCATTTCACAGATGGGGAGACTGAGGCTTAGAGAAATCTGAGTTACTTCCCCAGGAGGGCCAGCTAGACACTGGCACAGCTGCGATTTGACCTCTCATGGTCTTACTCTGAGTCCGTGCAGTTAGTTCCACTCTGCGGGGCTGGTGCTCACTTCTTCGTTAGAGAGGCTTTGGGGAGGGCGTGGTCATTCCCTTTTTTACCCTGAGAAGCACTGCACACCCACTTCCACTTCTGTGTCTGTTCCAGAATGTCTGTAAACCTGTGGAGGAGACACAGCGTCCACCCACACTGCAGGAGATCAAGCAGAAGATCGACAGCTACAACACTCGAGAGAAGAACTGCCTGGGCATGAAGCTGGTAAGCGCCCACCGCCTCCCACTCCACCACCTGCCTAGGGTTTGGCACCTCTGCCTGCCCTCTAAATTCTGTGGCTACTGCCTGGCAGGTCCCTCCCTTTCCTCCAGCCTCTAGAGGCCTCAGGGGTCTGGAAGCCAGGGCCCTGACAGCCAGGGCCCTCAGTGCCCTCCCCGTGCTTTAGGGAAATAGATCTGACCCTTTCATTTTTTGCTTGTGTCTTTGGGAAGCTCTCTCAACTTCTCGGAGCTTCGACTTAAACTAAGTGATTAAATGATAGACAGTGACCAAGGCCTGGCATTGCTTGGCCCCCAGGAAGCCAGGGCAATAGGACTCAGCTGCTTCCCTTCCTACCCCTTGGATTGTGCAGTGCTCAGAGACTTAGCACCTGGTTGGGAAAGGCTGCCTTCAATGGGGAGGGGAGAAGGTAGAAAAATACTGCCCCCTGCTGGTGGCTGGCATCAACTGACTCTTCAGGGTTCAGCCAGACAGGGCACCAGAAAATCCAGTCACAGATGGACCTGGGTTTAAGTCTTAAAGGCTGTTTCTTAGTAAAGAGATGCAGGAGGAAATCTAGTGGGCTGGTTCTCCAAGGCCCTCATTACAGATCCTTCCTGCTTCCTGCCTGGTTCAGAGGTACACACTAGAGTGGCTACCCCACACCCTGTCTCTTAACAGTGGGGACCCTGACCAAAGGCAGCCGGTGTCAGCCTGGGTGCAGCAGGTTTGGGGGAGCTGGCCTGAGCCTCCTGGGAGGGAAAGCCACTGCAGCCCCACAGGTCTTTGGTAGTTGGATCCTGAGGGTCTTCTCCCAGCCCACTGTGGGGAAAGAGATCTCTGCTCCTTCCTCCTGCTCTCCCAGGTCAGCAGAGGCAGGAAAGAACTCAAGGAGACAGATGGGTGTTGCTGAGGCAATGGCCCCGAGTGGTAGGTATGATCATGCAAGGCAGATAGCCCTGACCCCACATGACATGCCCCCGCTGGCAGAGTGAAGATGGCACCTACACGGGTTTCATCAAAGTGCATCTGAAGCTCCGGCGGCCTGTGACGGTGCCTGCCGGGATCCGGCCCCAGTCCATCTATGATGCCATCAAGGAGGTGAACCTGGCGGCCACCACGGACAAGCGGACATCCTTCTACTTGCCCCTCGATGCCGTCAAGCAGCTGCACATCAGCAGCACCACCACCGTCAGTGAGGTCATCCAGGGGCTGCTCAAGAAGTTCATGGTTGTGGACAATCCCCAGAAGTTTGCACTTTTTAAGCGGATACACAAGGATGGACAAGGTAGGAGAAAGTGCACCCGACCAGATCATGCCCTTCCTGTGTCCAAGCCCACCAACTAAAACCCCTGCCGGCCTTGGGTAGGAGCTGTGGGCTTCTCCTGAGCACCGAGGGTCCAGCTGCCCATATGGTGTTGAGATCTGTGGAATCCGGGCAGGGAGGCAAGAGCAGAGAGCTTGACAGGGCAGCTTACTTGGCTCACTGTGTCCCTGACTCTCCTGGTGGCTCAGGAAGACCGCACCCTAGGCTCCCATTTCCTGATCTGTGCAATAGGAGGAATCCACCCACCATTCCTAATCTTTCAGGAGATGATGTGAATGGAATCGTGCTTTAAACTGAGCAGACACCCAAGATAAAAGGTTATTGCCCCGTTTGTTATTGTCATGTCCATGTCATTAAAAGGCCCCTATGTCTACTTCCAGTTATAAGTACCCCACCTCTGTGTTTCCAATCCTTTCCCCCAAGCCTGGGCCCCGCCCTTCTTTTCTGGGATGAGCTCCCAGCCCCGTCTCTTGGTTTGCAGTTCTCTTCCAGAAACTCTCCATTGCTGACTGCCCCCTCTACCTGCGCCTGCTCGCTGGGCCTGACACGGAGGTCCTCAGCTTTGTGCTAAAGGAGAATGAAACTGGAGAGGTGGAGGTAGGTCTGGACCCCTTGTGCAAACCCAGCCCTCAGGGCACCTTGGGTGGGTGCCAGGTGGGTGTTGTCCTAACTATGCCACGTAGGTGGGAACCACACAGCAGGGTCAGGAAGATGACTGTTGAGAAAGTGAGCAGGGGTGGGTGATGGGACTAGGGTCAGTGTTTCAGCCAGGCCTCTGAGCATCCTGGAGTAGCATGTTAGGGCCTGTGTGTGACAAGGCCTGAGGAAAGAAAGGATTTCATGTGCTTTATTTATGAAAACTCAGCGAGGAGGGGTACCAAGAAACTCCCTGTGCTCAGGCCCAGGCTGGTTTTGCTCTAAGAAATGGCCTAAGGCCTACCAAGCTCCACCTCTGGGCTTCACTGGGTGTAGATGTTTTTAAGCCATTAGTCCTCCCCTTTCTTGAATACTGACCTCCATCCCCCGAGGGAAGCTAACCAGTGCGCAGTCTTGTGGCGTAAACGGGTAAAACCAGGTTGGTGCCACCCATGGCCTGAGAATGGCCGACAGGGGAAGGTCTCAGCGTTCGTCACACTGTGTGCGGCGGAGGCCTAGAGTTTTAAGGAGCGGTCTTGGGGGTCACTGCGGCGATTTAGGGATCAAGGCAGCTGGGACTCTGTCCCTTCTCCCCATGTCAGCAAGGGCAGCTCTGCTCCCATCTGCTTTATCTTTTGGCATCTGTGCAGGATTATGTTTGGAACAGTATTCCACAGAGAGTGTCTGAACACTGCTGGCCCTGTGGAAAGCTTAGGCATTTGGGAGTGTGGCAACCTGGGTTCTAGTCCAGTTCTGCTGCAATAAGCTCTGTGGTTGTGATTACCCCACCTTCCCTGTGTGAACTTCAGGATTCTCGCTTATCCAGTGTGAGGAACACACTAGATAAAACCTTAGTACTCTATAATGCTCAAAGAGCTTAGGAGTATCAATAGGGCTTGTGCTCTTGGGTCAGCCTGACAGAAGTCCAACTTGCCTTCTGCCCTGAGAGATCAGGTCATTTCAGGGTAGGCCTGAGCCAACCAGGCTCTCATTATCTGACCTGCCAGTCATGGGAAGTAGATACCCCAATTTCCCAGCAGATGAGAAAACAGGCTAAGAAGGGTGGCAAGCTGTGCTCTGGTTACACCGCTGGGGGGAGGTGGAGTCAGGCCCAACCCTGGCCTCCTGAGTCCATGTTCCACTCCTCCACCTGCTTTCTGAGGGTCTGCATGTCGGAAGCCTGGGTGGTTCTAGCGTCATTGTCAAGATCTCAGCTGCTAGACACAAACTTAAGATTATTGAGCCTTAGAATAAAAACGTGGTGCATGGACTGGCAACTCTCGGTCACGAGACGCCAGCATTTGGAATTCTGTTGCTGCTACGACGGGCATGAAAAGCCCAAGCTTCACTGATTTGGTATGTTCAGTAGCGAACTGTGTGTGAGTCACGGATGTGAACTGGGAAGGAGGAGGCAGCGGGGCCCTCGGGTCACGTCCACTTCTAACCTGTCTGCTCTTCTGTTTCTCCCCACAAATCTCCTCGCCTCACAGTGGGATGCCTTCTCCATCCCTGAGCTTCAGAACTTCCTAACAATCCTGGAAAAAGAGGAGCAGGACAAAATCCAACAAGTGCAAAAGAAATATGACAAGTTTAGGCAGAAACTGGAGGAGGCCTTGAGAGAATCCCAGGGCAAACCTGGGTAACCGGTCCTACTTCCTCTCCTCCATACTCGGATTTATTTTTATTATTAATTATTATTTTGCAACAGACACTTTTTCTCAGGACACCTCTGGCGGGTGCATTTGTGCCTGCCCGACAGTTCCAGATGTGGCAAAAGTCTCTTCCATTGACAAGTGTTTGCATGGGGGTTCAGCTGTGCCCGTGCCCAGACTGTGCCCCACCAGACTCTGCCAAGGATCAGAACTCATATGAAACAAACAGCCGACGTCCTCTCTCGTCTACAAGCCTTTCACCAACCAAATAGCTGCCTCTCTTGTCACCAAATTGGAACCTCACACCAGCCGGCAAAGGAAGGAAGGAAGGAAGGATTTAGAGCGGTGTGTTCTTTCTCTGGCTTTGATTCTTCTTTGAGTTCTCTTATTTGCCACCTACAGTACCTTTATTTAAAAAGTTGTAGCACATTCCTTTTGCAAGTCTGAGCTAAGCCCCTGAAAACAGGATAATGCTCATAAAAGGACTGTTCCCACGGCCCACAGTGCCTGTTGTTCACACTTAAGGGAAGCTTATAAAGCTACTGGCCCCAGATGCTCAGGGTAAGGAGCACCAAAGCTGAGGCTGGCTCAGAGATCTCCAGAGAAGCTGCAGCCTGCCCTGGCCCTGGCCCTGGCCCTGGCCCACGTTGCAAATGGAGACCCAAAGGCATATATCTGCGTATGTGTGGTACTTAGTCACATCTTGTCAACAAACTGTTTAAGTTACAAATTTGAATTTAATGTTGTCATCATCCTCAAGTGTTTCCCCAAGGGGAAGCCAGCCATTGACCATTTTAAAAGTCTCCTGCTGAGTACGAAAATCAGGCAGTAAGAAAAAGCCAAAAAGTGATGCAGAGAAACGTGTCCAAGCTGTCTTCGGCTTTCCCCCAGCTAGAGAGCAGGGGAGGGCCTGGGCTGCTTGGGTTCCCCCTCGGCCTCCAGCACTGCCTCCCTCCTCCCACTGGGATTCTGGGATCTCCCGGTGCTGCCCAAGGAGTTGCCTTGATTACAAAGAGGGGAGCCTCCAATTCGGCCAACTTGGAGTCCTTTCTGTTTTGAAGCAAGGGCCAGCCCCAGCACCGCACGCAGAGAGCCAGTGGGCCTGGCCTCCCCGTAGACCTCAGTGCCTTTTTGTTTTCAGAGAGAAACAGGAGCAGAGTGAGTTTGCCTGAAGCTCTGCTGCTGGCTCCTCCTGTCAGGAAGTGGACAATGGCCGCGGTGTGGGAGACAAGGCCAGGAGAGCCGGGCTCAGCATGGGGTGAGGGTCACAGACCTCCCTCCCATCTGCATGCCTGAGTTTTGACTCCAATCAGTGATGATACCAGACCACAGTGACAGGGAGGATCAGATTCCTGACTCTACATTTGTACTGGCTTCTTGTTTAGGCTGAATCCTAAAATAAATTAGCCAAACATTTCCAACAAGTAGCCAGGACTGCAAAGACACTCCAATGCAGAGGGAGAAGGACTTGTAATTTTCAAAGCAGGGCTGGTTTTCCAGTCCAGCCTCCAAGAAACCATTTCTTTGCTATCCTCTGCCTTCCCAAGTCCCTCTTGGGTGGGATCAAGCCCAAGCTTGTTTGTGTAGCTTCAGAAGTTCCCTCCCTGACCCAGGCTGAGTCCATACTGCCCCTGATCCCAGAAGGAATGCTGACCCTCGTCGTACGAACTGTGCACAGTCTCCAGAGCTGCAAAGACAACGCAAGCTCACAACTCTAAGATTTTTTTAAACCACAAAAACCCTGGTTAGCCATCTCACACTCAGCCTTATCACTTCCCTCCCTTTAAAAAACTCTCTCCCTGCTGTATATTAAAGGGAGCAGGTGGAGAGTCATTTCCCTTCGTCCTGCATGTCTCTAACATTAATAGAAGGCATGGCTCCTGCTGCAACTGCTGTGAATGCTGCTGAGAACCTCCCTCTAGGGGGATGGCTATTTTATTTTTGAGAAGGAAAAAAAAGTTAATGTATAAGATACATAAAAGCATATAGCTATATATAAAGAGATGATAAGGGTGTTTATGAAATGGGAAAGTTATGGGACAATTCAGACTTTACGTAAAGCACAGTTAGACCCAAGGCCTATGCCGAGGTCTAAGCCTCTGAAAAAAGTATAGTAAAGGGTCCCCCTTCCCTCCCAGAAGTGGGAGTACCTGCTGGTAGTGCCTTCTCCGGTTGTGTTGTCCAGTGTGTGTTTGTTTCAAGGATATTTTCTTTTTAAATGTCTTTCTTATAGGGGTTTTAAAAAAAGTAATAAAAGCCTGTTGCAAAAATGACTCATGTTAGAAATGTCTCCCTTGAACTTCACCATCTTGTGGAAATTGGGAGTAGGGGAGAGAGGGTGAGAACAAAGATGATCACACGCTTCTTGGTGGAGTCAGATTTTCTTTTGTCAGTGAGCAGAGGAATGAAGGCTACTGTTCAAATAATTTGGAGGAGATTGTCCAAATGCGTAGGCGGGAGGGTGCTGCCTGGGTGACCAGCTGTTCCATGTCTCCACAGAGCAGGAGAGTCAAGGAGACTGACTGATTACAGGCGGAGATGCTGAGGGTGGGAAAGAGGAGGGACTTCTGGAGCTAAGGGAAATTCGACACCAGGACAGGCTATTGAGCTGAGCCACGATTCTTCTGCTTCTGAAATTATTTAAAAATAAGGTAGAAAGGAATAGCTCTTTAAAAGTCTAAGATCACTTCACCTGGAGGAAGGGAGATTAGCTCAAATGACCAAAACAGTCCTTCACTTGAGCCTTCTCTGACTTTTGTCAAAGGAATATCTCAGTAATCATGGAAATAACCACGTTAAAGTTATTAAAAAGAAATTCTTGCCTGCCTTCCAGTATTGATCACATAGAATGCAATAAATGGGGTCTAAAGAATGATGTCCAACAAACATCCTTAAAATTACCCCAGAATGGGGCACATCTGTAACATTTGTTCATCTAGACCTCCAAGAAGTGTATCTTTCAATGATTTTGCCAAAGTCTAAAAATGAAGCAGTTTCTGCTTTTCTTTGAAACGGATATGGTTACAGCATAGGATTAATAAATTCAAAGCTGTACGTTTGACAGTGATATAGATTATTTGACTTAGCACATAGGAAAAATAACCTGTTACACAGTCTGACTTTGCCTTTGAACATGTCCCTATTCTGTTCACAGGGGGAAGGGGAAGATGACTCAATGCAAATGTGTCACCATTACTGGAAAAGCCATTCCGTGCACAGGTGTGGACAGCACTGTGTCATGGCAGAATTCTGGGTCAACCCACAGTTAAGGGTAGATGTTCATTTAAGACCCAGCCCTACCACTTACTGGCTTTGTGTCTTTAGCAGAGATCAACAAGGCAGGACATGACCTTTCTTAGCCTCCACTCCCTCCAAGATCGTGCAAAACAAATCAAGTTTGTGAAAGAACTTTACACACTGCTACATTTTACTTGTATTCACATAGGACCATAGTTCATTACTATTATACAGATCATACTCCCTCAGATCAGACTCTGGCAGGCCAAAGGCTTTAACAGGATCCTGTTTAGGCTCAATTTCTGGAAATCCCTTTCCTAGTTCATGCCAGTAGAGAGAGGATTGGTGAAATTAAGGAGTTTACTTACGAGTAAAAAGGCCTATTCTGGGGCTGATAACAGACAGGAGGAGGCACCACACACACATTTTCAAACCCATTCCTTTTTTCCTTTCCAAGCCTCAAATGGGCAATTTGTGGATATTGTGGATATTTTTAAGCCTTTCTTATCTCAGTTCAAGAAAAACTCAGACGAGAAAGAAACAAGGAAGTAAATTCAAGTGCAACTGTCTCTTAATGGTAAAACCCAAGAACTCAAAGAATTTAGCCCGGTTCTCCTTCCTATTGTACAAGGAGAGATCCAATCAGAGAAATGATTCCACAAACTGAGCAGGGACCAGCACAGTGGTTCTGTACCTTTCTGGCATCAAGTGATCTCTTTGGGAATTTGATAAAAGCATGGTCCATCATCTCTCAGGAAAATGATCGTACAAAATCTTGGGCACCGTTTCAGAGAGTTCATGGATCCTCTAAAGACTTACTAAAGACCTCTTCCATGACCTCCACGTTAAGAAGTTGAGGCTGAAGAGGGCAGGTGTTGGATGAGACTCTTACTGTAACAAAGCTGTCACCTTGGAGTCATATCACAAATTTACCAGTTAGCGGCAGTGTCCTAAATTTGGGGAAGAATCACTGTCCTATAGAAACCCATGTCCTAATATGCTTGTACTGTTCCTGATTTCTATCTAGCCTAAATTGGGCTGCAATTTAGGGTCAGTTCTTTCTTGTGTTGCTTTGATTGATGACAGAGAACAGCTGGGTTCTGTTTTCTATGTGACTAACCATTTAGAGATGTGAAGGAACAATTTTGGGCTAGGAAGTTAATTAGGTAGTAGGATAATTGGTAGAAGGTCTTTAAAAACAGGAAGGCCCCACCTGCCCGAACTTCGAATGGGCTGGCCTGCCTGAAAAGCAGGGAAGGAATGAAACCATTGAAACCACGTGGGCAGAAAGGCAGCCACCGCAGCCTCTTCCGTCCATTTAGAATACTCCAACTTCAAAAATTAGTACAACATTTTAGCTAAGCGGAGGAAACAAGAGGGAAGTCAGATTTAGATTAGAATAAAAATTTATTTTTGTAAAGAATTATATTTTGTATTTGCAAAAGTTGAAAATGCTCATAAAAATTACCAGCCCAGAGCTTGGATTTCCACCGGATTCACCACGTGAGACAAAAGAGTCTGTCACTTCTTCTTGCCAGGTTTCGGGGCCTTTTCTAGACCTTGGATGTGCTTTCGAGGGAGCTGATACTCTTCTACAATCCAAAAAGCACACACTCCTCAGCGGAGCATGACCGTGGTCCCCGGCTGGCCCTCCACCAGTTCCCTTTGTCTCACAGAGCCATTCCACCAGGCCCAAACTCAACTTTGGGACTAACCACTTATCCCTACACCTCAAGGCTGATGTGTACATTTCTGAAATTTTCACACTGAGAGCTACTTTCTGGGTGTATTTCAGGCATTTATAATTGTTTTCATGGGAGAGAACGTGTCTGTTCAGTCACATGCTCCTCTCTCTTCCTCGTGACATTTCTTCTCAGTACCTTGTATGGGCTTCTTCACATAAAGGGGCTCAACTCTATAAGTTAACTGCCAGGTACTGCCATAGGCCATGGAATACATTTGTCTAATTGAGCACTTATTATACGCCAGGCCTTGAGGAAGAAAAAGGCAAGGTTTCTGGCTCAAGCAGCTCAGTCTAAGAGGAAGTTCAGACATTAGAAAAAATAATTAGCCAAGCTGCAGACATTAACTGGAAATACAAACACTATTGGAAAATGCTACATCAGCAATGTTTAAAATGCTAATTTAGGGACAGGCCTCCCAGGACCCCTGGGCTGGGCCAGTGAGCCTGTGAGGTCAGGCAGGCTTGGTGTGGGAGGGCATGCTAGGCAAGGGGATAGCCCACGTGTAAGCACACACAGGTGAACAGGCAAGGAGAATCGGGAACTGCAAGGACGCCAGGGCGGCTGATACCTGCAACGGGGGTGTAGGAGCTGACAGAGAGAGCCTGCAGGGAAGGCTGGAGTAAGGCTGGGGTTGGGCTGCGGTCAGGCTGGGGGGGTCTTGTTTACTGAGCCTAGGAGTTAATTCTGAAGGCACTGAAGAAGCATACAAAGTTTTTTAGAAGGGAGTGATGTGATCATATTTGTTTAAGAAAGCTGACTCAGGCAGAGATGTGAAGGCTGGTGTGAAGCGAGGACAAACTGGAGGCTGGGTTACCCAGAGTTAGTAGAAAGAACTTAGGCTTTAGGCTGGGCACGGTGGCTCATGCCTGTAATCCCAACACTTTGGGGGGCTGAGGCAGGTGGATCACTTGAGGTCAGGAGTTCAAGACCGGCCTTGCCAACATGGTGAAACCCCTTATCTACTAAAAATACAAAAATTACCTGGGCATGGTGGCACATGCCTGTAATCCCAGCTACTCGGGAGGCTGAGGCAAGAGAATCACTGGAACCTGGAGGGCGGAGGCTGCAGTGAGTGCAGTGAGCCAAGACCACACCACTGCCCTCCAGCCTGAGTGACAGAGCGCGATTCTGTCTAAAAAAAAAAAAAAAAAAAAAAAAGAATGAACTTAGGCTCTGGAGTCTAAAAAAGTTCCATGCCCAGAGGTATCACTCAAGAGTCAGATGATCTCAAGGCAAGGCACGGAACCTCTGAGCCTCAGTTTCCTCATCTGCAAAACAGATAACAGCTCTGCAGCATCATTATGATTAAAGAGAGATACCTGCAAAAATCCCAACAATGAGTCTAGCACAAAAATGTGGGTGCTCACCAAATGTTTTATAAAAAGGGACCAACCAGGAAGAAAACTACTCTAATAGTGGAAGAGAAAGCATTGAATTTGGAAGGGGCCAAAGGATGTGATTCAAACATTGGTTCCATCTTCTTGCTAGCTGCTAAAAACTAAATGGAGTGTGTGTGGGGGAGGGGGGTGTATGTATTATGCAAGTAGAGTTGGCAGGAAGGTCTTTGCTGAGCTAGACCAATGCCCCCCGGCTCTTCAGAGGGGATGCTCACCAAGCAACAGCCAGCTGAGGTGGTGGACCTGGTTTCCCTGGATCTGCACCTGAAGGCTGTCCTTGGCCCCAGGGAAAGGAGTGACGGTGGTGCTAGCCTGGCATCGCTGCTGAAGGACGGCAGCCACTGAGTATGGGTCCAGACCATAGGCCTCCAAGTTCCGGACCACGGTCACCTGGGGGGACAGTGGGGACAGAGACTGATGGTGGTGACTGCATTCCCTTCCCTCCAGAGGGCCTTCCAGCGCCTCCGCAGCCTCCTCAGCCCCTGTGTTCTCTGACGGCTCACCATTCCTATAATAGTACTGTTTAAATCCAAATCGCTTACTTATCTTTGTGCTTCTAAATGGATTCTCTCTTAATCCCATCCAATACATGTTATATATTTAGAGGGATAGATACTGTCTATATCACATAGAATGTCTACTTTTTTTTTTTAAGTATTTTCATTTCAAATTTCATTTGAAATTTTTTCATTTCAATTCTCCCCCTTGTTACTTTAAAACAAATTCTTTCTCATTCATGACTACAGATGGTAAAGTGTGTTACTATCAGGTGCGTGGGGAAAGATTGCTATCAATAAAGATTAGAAAAGCTCCAACTAGCCTTATGCTTGCCAATGGGCTCCAGACCCAGAGAATCTTAGAATTAGTAAGACTTTAGAGGTCATATCTCTTCCAACTGCCCACCTGATGCATGAAGAATTTAAAACATAAATGAAAGTATAGTAGTATATGAACCCACATGCCCTATCACCAGTTTCAATGATTATCAATCATGGCCAACCTCGACTCATCTATATCCCTGTGTACGCCCCACTCCTCTGTCACTTTAAATCAAACCTTCCCAGACATCAGATCATTTCATCTATAAATATTACAGTATGTCGCTCCAAAAGATAAGGCTCTTTTAAACATAAAACCATCATCACACCTAAAAATAAATTAACAAACAATAGTTCCTTTATACCAAGTATCTAGTCAGCAACTCAAGCATTTTTCTGTTATTCAGCTTCACAAATGACAAGTATGTGACTTTGAAATAGAAAAATGTTAGTGCTTTTAAAATATCACAATTCTCCCCCTTGTTACTTTAAAACAAATTCTTTCTCATTCATGACTACAGATGGTAAAGTGTGTTACTATCAGGTGCGTGGGGGATGATTGCTATCAACAAAGATCAGAAAAACTCCAACTAGCCTTATGCTTGCCAACGGGCTCCAGACCCAGAGAGTTGCAGAATCAATAAGGCTTTAGAGGCCATATCTCTTCCAACTGCCCACCTGATGCGTGAAGCCCAACTACATCCTCCCCCAACAAATGGTCACCTAATCTTTGCTTGCAGACCCTCCAGAAAAAAGTTCCCTGTTTTATGAAGCAACAATTTCAATTTTGGACAATTCTATTTTTCATTATTAACAGAAAATGACTGTTTAAATTACGTGTCTGGCACATAAACACTCAATAAATACTATTACTATTATAAAGGTTATCATTACTGGTTCTCAATGATTGAGAACCAAGTATTTATAGGCCAAGTGCTTCAGCCATGGACATTCCTTCATTTGATCCTCATGATACCTTACCAGGTAGGTATTATCCCCATTTTTCACACAGTAAAACTCAGACAAAAAGAGATTAAGTAACATGCTGAAGGCAGGCACTGAGGCAACAGATGCATATGAACCCAGTTCTATCCAAAGCCCATGTTCATAACTGTATACTACTACAAAGTTCTTTATTTTGAACTCAAGTCTGTCTTCTTGGAATTTCCATCTAATAATCCTATTTCTGTCTTCTCAAGGCATATAGAATAAGTGCATTACTTTGCCAGGGGACAGCTTTGCACATATTTGAGGAAAGATGTCATTGGTTCCCCACAACTTTGTGTTGCTAAGCTAAACGCACTCAGTTCCTTTAGCAAGTTTTTTACAACTTATTTTCATTGAGCAAGGCCTAAGAGGTGAAAGCATGTATGGGAGCTGAACGCCCATAACAGAGTTCTAAGAAAAAAATAAAAATAAAATCTTATTTACTTTTGGAACCAGGCTCTAGCAAGTTTCCTAGAACAAAATCCTAGACGGCAGTGAGTAAGGGGGGTCAGCTTTACCTGTTTCACACAGAGCCCAGCCCAGGCACACAAACATGAGTGTTTCATAAAAAACTTGGATGTGTTTGAGGCCAATCTAAAAACCTCTGATCACATTAGGTCCCAGAACTTGGCAGGAACATTAAATCGCCATCCTCAAACAGTGTGTCTTTTAAAAATTACCTTTTTATTAGAAGCTCTCTGTGCTAGAGTGATGTCAATTGGACAGATTTTCCCTTTCTTCACAATGGGCTCCTGTCCGGGAAAGGTCACTTGATAGGCAGGCTGTAATTTTTCCAAACACCTGAAACAGAAGTTATGAGTTGCAAACTGATAAAGCCAACAGAAACCATTTCCTCATACCCTACTACCAGCAGGCAGTTAGGTGTAAGCTGAAGTTGCAGGTTCACAACCTTGGCTGCACATTAGAATCATCAAATCCCTAGGGAGCTGCAGCCCGGATCAATGAATCTGTATCTGTGACCAGGGCTACGTATTTTTTAAAGCTCCCTGAAGTGCAGCCAAGGTTGACACCCGCCGATTCAAAGACGGGAACATCAGTGACTTGAGCCCCCGGAAACTGTCCACTGACCTGGCCTTCTGAGAATCTGCTGTCTGCCTTGTGGAGGCTACTGCGTGTCTCAAGAATGTACCTTCCACAGCCTATTGCCTGCGAGTGCCGCTTCACATTTCTGACATGTTTTATAGCATACTTCTACCTTTTATCTAACCAAGTTTTCTCTTGCTATCACATGTATCAGGATCAACGAACTTTTTCTATAAAGGGCTAGACAGCAAATATTTTAGATTTTGCCAATCACCTGGTCTCTTACAACTACTCAATTCTGCCATTATACCACAAAAGCAGCCCACAGACAACACATAAATGGATATGGTTGTGTTCCAATAAAACTTTATTTACAAAAACAGGTGGCAGGCCAGATTTGACCCATGGGTTGTAGTCTATTGACTCCTGACAATAAACTATTTTCAGTTAGGTGGAAAAGAAGGAATATTAAGAATCTTTCCTTTAAAGACTTTATGACACTTTTCCCCAGCTTCTTTTGCTTCTGAATCTTATTGAAGTTCTTATTTTATTTTTTTCTTATTTTTTTAAATGCCCTCACTTTAACAGAGTAAGTTCTTTTTTTGAGACAGGGTCTCATCCTGTTACCCAGGCTGGAGTGTAGTGACGTGAACACGGCTCAATGCAGCCTTTACTTCCCAGGCCCAAGCAATCCTGCCACCTTTGCCTCACGAAGTGCTAGGACTACTGGCATGTACGCCACCGCACTTGCCTGAAGTTCTTATTTTTAATTAATGTTCCTTTTTGTTCTTCCTTTCAAGTTCTCCTACATTATATTGGCTCAAATTGTTCCAAAGACCCCCCCACATCAGAGTTCCTCAAGCCTGTGTTTATGTAGACTGGCTTGGCATGAATTACAGAAAGAAAATCAAAGACTAAGATAGTGACAGTATTAAAGTTCAATGTGATCAATACTAAGGGGAGAGGACAGAAAAGTTGGAGATAAAATACTGCCAATGCCCATTACCTGGCCAGAAGACTGTCCCATGGAAGTTTCATGACTGTATGCTGTTCATTTTTCTCTAAGATGCAGTCACATAGGATGGGATCCAACTTCACAAGACTAAAGGGAAAGAAGAGGCAATGAAGAAATCTTAGACTTGTCTCTTCTGACTTGAAGGCTAACTCAGGATTCATCTCTCATATGCCCTTTATAGTCATTCAGGATATGAATCAATTATGGGCCCACAGTCCAACAGGCAATGTACCTTATGGATACATTTTTCCTAGGAAAAGCAGGAGGTGGAGAGGAAAGTGCGATGGGATAAATCCGAAAACCAGGATCCTTTACTACTAACCAAGTGACCACAGCTTTCTAAGCTTAGCATCACAATTGGCTAGTGAGGAAGAACGAAAGGAAGTGGGGATCTTAAAAATGAATGTGTTGGCCAGGCACCGTGGCTCACCCCTGTAATCCCAGCACTTTGGGAGGCTGAGGCAGGCGGATCACCTGAGGCCAGGAGTTCGAGATCAGCCTGGCCAACATGGTAAAACCCTGTCTCTACTAAAAATACAAAAATTAGCCGGGTGTGGTGGCGCGTGCCTGTAGTCCCAGCTACTCGGGAGGCTGAGGGAGGAGAATCACTTGAACCTGGGAGGTGGAGGTTGAGTGAGCAAAGACTGTACCATTGCATTCCAGCCTGGGTAACGAGAGCAAAACTCTGTCTCAAAAATAAAAATAAAACATAAAATAAAATGAAGATGTTAGGCTGGTTGGTCTCAAGTTTTTTATAATGATTTTTTTTTAAGTAAAAATAAAAATTTTTTTTTGAGATGGGGTTTCACTATGTTGCCCAGGCTGCAGTGCAGTGGCATGATCACTGCTCACTGTAGCCTCAACTTCCTGGGCTCAAGCAATCCTCCCACCTCAGCCTCCCATGTAGCTGAGACTACAGGTGCGCCCTATCATGCCCAGCTAATTTTTGTATTTTTTGTAGAGACAGGGTTTCACCATGCTGCTCAGGTGGGTCTCAAACCCTTGGCCTCAAATGATTCTCCTGCCTCAGCCTACAAAAATGTTGGGATTACAGACATGAGCCACAATGCCCAGCCATTAAAGTAAAAAACAATTAATGGAATGCTCTTCATCTGGTAGTTTACCATCTATATCCCCTTTAAAGAAAATTATATTGTAATGGGTACAAACATACAGTTAGACAGAAGAAATAAGTTTAATCTTTGACAGCAGAGTAAGGTGACTATAGTTAACGACAATGTATTGTATATGTCAAAATAGCTAGAAGAGAGGGCTTAAAATGTTCCCAACACATAGAAATGGTAAACACTCGAGGTGATGATACCCCAAATACCCTGCCTGGATCATTATACACTCTGTGCATGTAACAAAATACCACTCGCACCCCATAAATATGCACAAATATGTATCAATAAAAAAATACTCAAAGCTACGATGACTTCAGTAAATTTTCCTTAAGCTTGCGTTTTATTCCTCACAATAGCCACTTAAAGATGATTCATGGGTATTTGTGAGAGAATATTCACTTAGTTTATAGTCGATGTTGACGGCATACATGGATCTGAACACCCCAGATAGTAACTTTGGGTATCCACAGCATGTGGTTTGGAAACCACTGCTCTTGGTTACTTCTAACATGCTACGGTTTTCTATTTCCCTCCCAGGCATCCTCCCCAAATGTGTCTATGTCTGATAAAGACAAAGACCCAAAAAGAGATCTAGCACTCTTTCTCCTGTACTCACTTTTTGTTGTCTGCGTCAACCAGGTCATTTCTCTTGGCATAGTTAATGATGATTGTTCGGACCTCACTGCCCTCCAGAAAGCTCCCCTTCCTAGGTGAGGAGAAGTGACCCGGGGGTTAGTTCACGCTGTGCCATGAGACAAACTACAGATGCCCAGACTCACGCCCTGCTGAGCAGGGGACTGTCCTCAGCTTTCGGCCTCTAGTTTCTTCCCTTTTCCTGACTGAAATGAGCACGACCATGTGAAGAATAATTACAGGCAGAAAAGGGTGAGACCTACTCATTCATTTAGTACAGAGGAACTTCCCCAGGGAAGGTGGCTAGGAGCTGGATTTGGGAGAAGGGGAGAAAACGGGCAGAGCAGGTTTTGCCAGTCACAAAAGAGCACTACTCAGGTTGAGAGGAACTGTAGGCCAGAACACCAAGCAGGCAGAGAAGGGCTGCTCTCCAAAAACTCACTTGTGGCCAGACTCCTGGAAGAGCAGGGTCATGCTGGCTGGGACACAGTAGAGGGGTTTTATATCTGGAGGGTGATAGGGCTGTTCCCTGCTACCCTCCTGGATAGTCTGGGAGGTCGGGGAGGGCTCGGGTATGACGAAAGATGTAATCCTAAAACCCAGCAGAAGGAAAGAAAAAACACATTTTATGCTAGCATCTCAGCAATCCCCAGTCCGTGGCCCAGGTGCCCTGGGGCCAGCTGGGCTACAGTGACAGGCCCCCTGCACTCACCTTGGGTGTTTCCAGTCCACAGCCACAATGCTCTCCACCCCTTTGCTCAGCTCCTTCACCTGTATAATCTGCTCCTGCTGCATTTGCTGCAGGAACTTAGAGAGCTAAGGGAGAGAGGGCCAGTGGTAGGGGACTTCATTGATTCCACACACATATTGAGCACCCAGGGTGTGCCAGAGTAAGCTAGGCAGGGACTGTGCAGGGATATGAGACAGCCCCTGCCTTCATCATCCAGGAACTGACAGGCCCCCAACCTGAGGGCCAGGGAGCAAGAAGCTGCTAGAGAGTAACCAGTGAGGCCACTCAGAACTCTAATCAGACATAAAGGAATCAAAGGAGAAAGGGGAGTGGGTGCCACCAACTGCCTCAGCCCAGGGAGAGTTTCTTTCTTCTCCCTTATACTTAGAGCCAAAAAGCTTAATTCTAGCCTTAGCCTGGTAGACAGGGCTTCCCCAGCGTCCATCTGGCTTGTGTCATATGTGCCCCTACACAACTCTCTGCATGGGTCTGCAAAGAAGATTCCGGCTTACCTTTTTGTAGCTTGACTTCTTTATGTCCAGTTGTCGTCCTTCGGGGCTGATGGCAGATGGAAAAGACAAGTTTAGCTAAAGAGCAGTCATGCTGGGACCTGCCTGACACTGAGAGGAGGGCCTTTTCCCTCAGCCTTCCTCCCCCACCTTCAGAGAGAGGCCACAGTGCCAGAACTCTCTGCCCAGGGGTGGCATCAGAGAGGGGTGCAAACTATGGGACATTCTAAACCAGTGCTGTTCAACAGAGCTTTCCATAGATGTGGAATGTTTGCTGTATTGTCTAACAGGGCAGCCATTAGCCACGTGTGGGTAGTAAGCACTTGAAGTGTGACTCATGTGACCAAGGGAACTGAATTTTAAATTTTATATACTTTAAATTAATTTAAACTGAAAATAGTCACATGTGGTCAGTGGCTACTGCACTGGATTCAGCCTTAGATTCCTCCCAGAACAGACAACTTTTTGTGGCCTCCAAAGTTCCGACAGCAAACTCACACTGTGGGAAGCCAGGCCTGGAGTGGAGCCCAGCAAGCTGCATCCTGGGGCCAGGTCCGGCCAACTAATTACTTATCTACTGTCTACGGTCACATTAGTGCTACAATGGCAGCATCGAGTAGCTGCAACAGAGATGGTATGGCCTACAAAACTGAAAATATTCATATTTACTATCTGGCCCTTTATAGAAAAATGTGCTATGGATTCTCGAGGAGTCCTTCTAGAATCCACCCCAGAATCTTATCCCACCGAATATTCTGGGGCCCCTTTTCCAGTTATTTGTAACTCAAGAAAGTCAGGACAAATTACCAAGTATCCCTCCACACACTCCAGATACCACACTTGTACAGGATAGCTTAAAGAAGCCTAAGTATGAATGAGAAGAGATTGTATCAAAAGTCACTTTTGTAAAAAATCACAGCCAGATTCTCAAAAAGAAATAAATTCAGGCGGGGCACAGTGGCTCACGCCTGTAATCCCAATACTTTGGGAGGCTGAGGCATGCGGATCACTTGAGGTTAAGAGTTCAAGACCAGCCTGGCCAACATGGTAAAACCTCGCCTCTACTAAAAATACAAAAATTAGCTGGGCCTGGTGGCATGTGTCTATAACCCAAGCTACTCGGGAAGGCTGAGGCAGGAGAATCTCTTGAACCTGGGAGGCAGAGGTTGCAGTAAACTGAGATCACGCCACTGCACTCCAGCCTGGGTGACAGAATGAAACTGTGTCTCAAAACAAAAAAAGAAAGAAAATAAATAAATTCAATTTCAGGGTAAAAATCAATAAGCAAATCTCCTAATACGATTTACTGAATGTTTAGTATTTACTGAATGCTTATTATGTGTCAGGCTATGTAATCTTTACAGCAATCCCCCATGATTATTAGAAATTAGGACTCAGAGAAGCCCAGTAACTAGCTAAAATGCACCTTGCTCAAACACCCTGGAGAGCTGGCAGTTGAGCCCATATGGCTCTGTCTTCAAAATCCAGGTTCTATCCACATGCAATACCACCTCTCCTGGTGGCTTGTGTTTTTGGATGGGGTGGGCCGGGATGGGGGGGATGCTCACACCAATTCTTCCACCTAATAAAACCTAATCTGGGCCCCCACCTACTTTTCAGAAGTGTGAGGAGGTTGAATGCTCTACAGGAAGCCTCCTGACAAAGAGGCTGCCCTGGGACCCCTCCTGCACAGCACACGCCGCCCCATTTGTGAGGTTGCCCAGAACCCCCACAGCAGGGGAAATGTTCATGGAATCTCAGAAATTTTCACTTTCCGGTCCTCAATATCCTTTCATTGGCTGAAATTTAAGATTTTGTTTTAACAGCCCGGTAAGCTAAGAATTAAGTTTTTAGAACCCAGGAGCTAATTTATTTGTTAGATAAGCCTTCCCCTCCACTCTTTCCACGGCATGTCCCTCAGCCAGTTCCCACATCGGCCCCATCCTGTTCTACTGCCAAGAAGCACATATGAGACCCTGGCCCCGGCCTCCAGCCCACATCAGTGCTTTCCATACCAGCAGGAGAACATGTGGCTGCCAAGGAAAGTGCTGGTGAGTAAAGGGAGGTCAGCCTTTTTGACTCGGCACTTCAAGGCATGCAAGAAGCATCGCTGTAACAACTCATCCATTTGCTCTGCAGGGAAAAGACAAGAGCCACATCCTTCCTGAGGGATACAGCACACCTGGTAAAAGAAACTGACCCCCAGCTTCATCCCTACCTCACACCCTTGGCTCTGAAAAGAACCCATTCCCAGGTACCAAAGCTCCCAGACTCTCTTGAGCACTGAGCCTTTAAAGAGGGTTGACCCCAGAGAAGGGGTCAAGCTACAAAGTCCCACCAGGCTAGGAGTGTTCACCCAGAGAAGTCGACCCAGAAGAAACCTTGGAGGGCTTTGTAGCTGAAAACAGGCAAATGCCAGGGGAGATTAGCACCCAGGGAGACACGACTTATGTGGAAAGGACTCAAAAACAAGATGTGAAAGGGCTGCTGTGCCACCCTCACAGAAGATAAGTATCTTCCCCTCCTCCCACGGGGCTTCAGGGCCATTCTAGTCAGCAGTGGAGGGGAGCTCATCAGGCTCCCAAATTGAAAGGCGGGGAGACGGGCCCTTCTGCTCCCAGAGGTATACCTTGAAGCGTTTTGCCATCTGCGGAGTCTTGGTTCAGGCCCCTGGTGCTGGCGTCTTCTGCAGCTTCTGAGAGGGACTTCTCCTCACACACCTGATGAACCTCCCCATTCTTCTCTTCTCCCTCCAGAGTCATGTGCCTCATGTCTCCCCGTAGGGTGGAGTCCACTTGGACAGACCCCTTCTCTTCACAGACATCTGCTGAATCCAGGGCCAGTGGAGCAATGGAAGGTAGAGAGGACTTGTTTCCAGACCGCCTGGAAAAATCTCATGTCAGAAACACCAAACAGCAGCCACAATACTCTCCAACCCTGGCCACAGAAGAGTCAGCAGTGAGGTCAGAGCTAGCAGAGAGCTAATGTGCAGGAGTGGCCAGGAGGGGCAGAGAGCTTGTGCCCTCATCTCCAGTGCATTTTCAATTCTGGGCCCCAAAAGTCCCATGCCTCAGTTTCCTCCTCTCTGAAATGGAGAGAATAAGTCTTGTCTCCTCCCTATCCCAAAAGAATAATACTATTAATAGACACCCCAGGACTAAGAAAGATTACAGAAAAAGCAGTTTAAGATAGACTCCCAAAAACGTTCCCTCCATCTGAGTTAGTAACAAAACCAATTTGAATTAAGTATGAACAGTAAGATCGCCAGTGCATCTGTAATATCTGTTTGGTGAAATGCAAACCCAGGGCTCAGCATAGGTAATAAAACACAAACACTTGGACTGCTCAAGGATTGCAAAATCAATGACTTCTGTGCTACATCAAATGCAGTATAACTTGGAAAGCAGAGGTTATCATGGTTTTATGCCACTAAGCCTTAGGAAGACAGGAAAAAAAGCGATGCCACCTAGCAAAGCACACAGAGAAGTAAAAAGCTTTGTCTTAGCCAACATTATGCGAATCAAACTAAGTTTTAACTAATAACTATGGCAATGCTTATCAGTATTGTTCACAGTAAAGCCAAAGGATATGTTTAGGCTATTCTGATCAGGTAAATACCATAAATATTTTTTTCAAGGTGCAGGGAGAGAAACAAAGCAGCTGCTGTTAAAACAAACTCCTAACTGTGATTGCTGTTGCCCGGACTGACAGTTAAAAAACAAGGGATAGCCAGGCGCAGCGGCTCTCGCCTACAATCCCAGCACTTTGGGAGGCTGAGGCAGCCAGATCACCTAAGGTCGGGAGTTTAAGAACAGCCTGGTCAACATGGTAAAACCCCGTCTCTACTAAAAATACACACACACACACACACACACACAATTTGCCAGGCATGGTGGCAGGTGCCTGTAATCCCAGCTACTTGGGAGGGTGAGGCAGGAGGATCGCCTGAACCTGGGAGATGGAGGTTGCAGTAAGCTGAGATCACGCCATTGCATTCCAGCCTGGGCAACAAGAATGAGACTCCGTCTCAAAAACAAAAAAAAAACAAAAAAACCAAGGTGCTAGGAGAACATCAATCATCAGCCCTCAAATATCTAAAAGCAGGCTAAAATGAGGTTGTACCTCCAGCAAAGGAGGGCTTGGCCAGTACTTATAAAATTAACAATTCCAGCCAGGAGCGGTGGCTCACACCTGTAATCCCAGCACTTTGAGAGGCCTAGACGGGTGATTCACATGAGGTTAGGAGTTTGAGACCAGCCTGGCCAACATGGTGAAACCCTGTCTCTACTAAAAACACAAAGATTAGCTGCGCGTTGTGGCACATGCCTGTAATCCCAGCTACTTGGGAGGCTGAGGTAGGAGAATCGCTTGAACCCAAGAGGTGAAGGTTGCAGTGAGCCAAGATCGTGCCATTGCACTCGAACCTGGGCAACAAGAGCAAAACTCCATCTCAAAAAAAAAAAAAATAATTCCAAGACTGGGTTAGAAAACATAAGAATGACTGTACCAACAGGCCACAATACTTGACTAAATGTGTTTTTTGCGAAAAGTGTTGCTTACTGTTTTGGCAAAATGACAAGAAAATAACCAGAAAAATGAACAGGTACGTGTCTCAAGAATGCAACCTTTACAGTCAGAATGTGTTACTTCCGTGAGGGGGAGGAGTCTGGAATGTGAAATATGAATAACATAAAAGTAATCAAGTTATCATCCTGGTGCCTAAAGGTCTACCCAGCCATGATTTGGATTCAGAAGCACTCATCATGGGGCTACATGATGCCTAAAATGTGTACAGCAGCTAGGGCCAGATTGACAGAGGCTATAAAAAAATGAATATCACTGTACAGAGGGGCAGAGCAGACAATCCCTAAGGTCTTCTTTCAGGTCTGAGATTCTATAATTCGTTTAGAAAATAACCAAAGTTCTCTCTCATTACTTGTCCAAACAGGGGAAAAAATTATTTTCTTTATATTTGGCAAAGAAATAAAAGTCTAGAGTCAGCAACTTGCTTAATGACATGGCTAGGACCAAAACTCTCACTCCTGAATCTCAGGCCCCATCCTCTCCCCACCTGCCTCAGCTGTCTGTGAAACAGAAGAAACTCTGTACTCACCACAAGTGGTCCTGATAAGTGTGGAGCACAGAGAAGCCCCTTCCCTTCAGGCCTGAAGTGAGCATCTCAGCTGTGGACATGGCTGCCACTCCAATGGCTACCGGGGCTCTAGAAGGAAGCCAGAGACCAGGGTCAGGGAAAGTCTGCAGGAAGGGCACATGTTAGGATCATCTTCTGACACGTGGTAGAAATACCAGGATTACCAATGTGAAGGTCTTGTATCATAAAACCAAACTCAGTCCACTTTCAGTTTTCTTTAGATTACCTATAAACATTAATTTCAAAAATGCCTTGACCAAACATTAAACTTCTGTATTAGCAACTCTTCCGCTGACTTTGTCACTGCCTTTGTTTTATTCCTACTGTGAATTAAATCCAGGTGAGACCTGGAAGGATATTTAATGTTCCCTTTCATTAATTTCAAAAATATAAATTATTTCCTCTACCTTAAAGAAGTCATAGCGATCCCAAAAGGAAGTTTAAAGGTGGGGGCAATTCATATAACATCAATTAGGCTGAGGGATGCCACAGGGAAGAGAGAAGAGACACACAGCAAGGCCAAGTAGAGAAGTTCCTTCTGAGTTGACGTTATAAGAGGGGTTGCTCAGTGCAACTATATATCTAAGAACTGGATATTTCCAGGATATCAAAAACAACTACATATATAGTAACTACAGTAACTTCCAAAGCCCAGATGAGAAATCTCTGTCAGATGAGTAAATCTCTGTTACTCAAGCATTGATCAATCAGATATTACCTGTAAGGGTGGGTGACTAGGTAGATAACAGTCAGGGAATACATAAGCCTGGCAAGGTAGCCAAGCTCCAAGTAAGAGTTCCCAACACTTGAACTTACTCTAAACCTAGTAGCTGTGCTAACTGTACCTATAGGTCAGTTCTTCCCACAAAATCTGAATCTGGCTTCTTTCCCGGTTCTTAAAAGGTTTTTCTCTTCTACCCCTGAAAGGTCAATGGCTTGAGAACTCCAGTCTTGAACATGACTTGTATTTTTAACAACCCCTCATATCCTTACCCCCAACACAAACCATCCACAGCTCCACTCCCATATACACTCCAAAGGCTAAAATGAACAGGCCAAATATCCATTTACATAGTTTCCTCCTATCTCAGATAGAACATTAGAGGAGAAAAGCAGTGACACCATCGTTCTTTCCAACCGTAATTTCTGCTATAGGTAAAAGAAAGTTTCTAGGTGCTTGGTTTCAAAGCATTCAAGGAAAATAGAAGAATATGAGTAGCAAAAATAAGATCTTTAAACACGGATCCCTCTCATGCCTACCATCGTTCTTTCCTTCTCTCTCAAAGAAGAAATTATCAATATAATGAGTCCATCTTGATCATCTCCATGAAAAAAAAAAAGTGAGATGTCATTTTTCACTCACTAGCATAACACAAATGAAGATGACACATCATCTCCAGCATCGGCGAGAGTACAGGGAAATAGGCTCCATACATGCTGCAGGCAGGAGTAAAAACTGATACAGCTTGTTTGTTGGAAAACAGAAAATACACATGATCTTCAACCTAACAGTTCTGCATCTGAGTATCTACTCTGGAAAAATACTGGCAATGATGTCCCTAAAGGCATCAATAAGATAACGCTTGTAATAGACACAAACTGCAGGTAACCTCAACGTCCACCAGGAGGGGCGTCTTCCATCATCACAGAGAAGGTAATAAGATTTGGCAGATCTGTTTGTTCTGACATGGAAAATGTCCATATTTAAATACTAAGATGTAACAGTTTAAAAATAAAAATTAAAAAAAAAAGAAAATGTCTACACTATATTAAGTGAAAAAATACCACATACACAGTATAATTTTGTTTGAATTTTTAAACACACATACCCTAAGCCATATATTTTTATATGTACAGGTATATATGTGTAGAACAACAGCAGGAAGGACACATCAAAATGAGAATGGTTATTTCTAGGAGAAAAAAGATTGTGGGGTGAGGGGGGGCTTTTGATTTTTCAGAGTGATTCATACAATTACTTATTATTTTTAAAAAGAGGCAGTGGAGGCTAGAAGCAGTGACTTATGTCTGTGATCCCAACTCTTTAGGAGACGAAGGTAGGAGTATTGTTTGAAGCCAAGAGTTTGAGACCAGCCTGAGCAACAGAGTGAGGTCCTGTCTGTATGTAAACGGTACTGTATCTCAATAAAGTTATCAAAAATAATTTAAAGATGAGGATGATAATATGGATATAGGGAGAAAGTGTGAGGGTGATGAAAGATAATGAAAAGACCAAAAAAAGGTCACAAACAGAAGGAGACTAAGAAGACATGACAACTAAATGCAATTTGGTATCTTAGGTTGGATACGTGAACAGAAAAAAGACATCAGTGAAAAAACTGGAGAAATATGAATAAAGTCTGTAGTTTAGTTAGCAGTACCATGCCAATGTTCCGCTACCATTAGCGGAAGCTGGGTAAAGAGTGTGTCAGAATTCTACTATCTTTGCAACTCTTCCGTAAATCTAAAAAACGAAAATTCTAAGAAAACAGAGCAGCAACAGCAAACAGCAAATACACTCCGCCCAGACGCATGGACTTCCCATAGGCTCGCTGCCACTCCCCTGCTGGCCCACTCTCTGCTTCTTCTAGAACCGATTTTTGCTTTCACTCTTTTGTTCACATGCTTTACAAGTTGTCATTCCCTTCCAACTTCTCTTTCACATAAGATTTTCCCCCAGAGGCATGGTGGCCCGGCACAGTACCTGTTCCCCACCAAGGAGATGGCGCAGAGGTCGCCCTTCTCTACCTGAGGCAGACCAGCAGGGGGCATCACTAGTCCAGGCAGCATCAAGTCTGCAACGAACAAAACAAAAACATCACAACCTGCATTGAACCTCCATCTAACTCTGTTTTACTTCATCATTTCCTCACTCACGCAACAAAAAAATAGTTATTAAGTATCAACTATGTTATTCACAATAAAAATGAAAAATGGCAACTTCAGTTATCAGACCTTCTCCCCTTAGGGGGATAAAGGTCAGAGTTTGAGTGTCCTGGCTGGGCCACGGTGTCTCATGTCTGTGGCTTACGCCTTTAATGACACTTCACCCGTCCAATAGCAGGATATTTGTTTTGATTCAAATGATGGTTTCTAAGCCAGGAGTGGGAACCTTTACTTCCTCTCGACTCAGCTCCTAACAGTCTTCTGGCATAAAAGAGGTACTCTTGGCCAGGTGCAGTGGCTCACTCCTGCAATCCCGGCACTTTGGGAGGCCAAGGCGGGTAGATCATTTGAGGTCTGGAGTTCGAGACCAGCCTGGCCAACACAGTGAAATCCCATCTGGACTAAAAGTATAAAAATTAACCAGGCATGGTAGTACATGCCTGTAATCCTAGCTACTCGGGAGGCTGAGGAAGGAGAATCACTTGAACCTGGGAGGCAGAGGTTGCAGAGAGCCAAGATCATGCCACTGCACTCCAGCCTGGACAACAGAGTGAGTCCTTATCTCAAAAAAAAAAAAAAAAAAAAAAAAAAAAAAAAATTTGAGTATCTTATAACATGATCTATCTTGTCCTAGTTTCCTGAACTCAGCTCATTAATTTACAGTACAGCATATGGCGGTTCACAAGTACTTTTACAACACTTATTTAAGCCTTACAACAGGGCCAGAGAGGCCCAGAGATCTTGTGAAACCAGCCAAGTGAGAAACATAAAACACACAGGGGAAAACATTCCATTTTTCAACTACACAAAACCAGGAAGTGGCTAAGTTTATTAAATCAGGTGACCTTTGCTAAGTTGGTTCCAGCCAATAGCCAGAATATAGGAAAATCCTCTTACCTGCTCCCCCTACCAGTTTCTCGAGTACCAGAGGCCATGTTGTAAATGTTGGCAGAAGATCAGGATAGGACCACAGCGTGTACACTGTACAAAAAGAGATCCAGAAAATACTACCACTAAAAAGCCAATCTTCTAGAGAAATGGAAAGGCCTAACACTATGGTCGCTTTAATTAGAATAAGGAAAGAAACTCAACTCAAAGTTAAAGAGAAGGTTGCAAGGGGATGCCCAGAGAGGTTTCATTTTTGAGGAAGAAAAAAACCTAAGAAACTGGTGTCACTTGAGATTTGGAGGCACCTGGATTGCATCAGCAGAAAATTGCGACAGTGGACAACAGAGAACCAGTGAAGCTTTTCTGTATGGCTTCAGAAGCAAGTAACCTAAGAACAGGGAGCCAGCTATACAAAATTTTCAAACTTTCCCATGTTTAAAATTCTTAACCCCTCTGTTTCCATAGTGATTAGCAGTAAAACCCCTAGGTCAAAAAGCATTGTGGTTGTCTTCAGGTACAGCAAGGAAGTGAGATCAGCAGCAGGAGTGGCCTAAGGATATTGCATTGCACTGTTGCAGCCAATCCTGGAGGATGAAAAGCCCCAAGTTACAAAGTAGGTGCAGCAGCTACGGAAAAGAGAAAAGGAGACTTTGTCCCTGAGATTTGTGACAGAGAAGGCAAAGAATCCTAGAGAGCCAGTCACAGCCTAAAAAGTCCCTGTGAGGCATCTGGTTAAAGTACATCAAGAAAACACCGGGTTATGTAGCCTATCAGTCCAGTTTCTTTCCTATCACAGTATCTCTTTTCAGTATTTTAGGAAAATCCTGCTACAGAGAGTTTTAAGAAACATTTTTTAGGCCAGACACCCTGCTCATGCCTGTAATTCCAACACTTTGGAAGACTGAGGCAGGAAAATCACTTGAGCTCAAGAGTTCAAGACTAGCCCGAGCAATACAGCGAAACCTTGTCTCTACTAAAAATTTTAAAAGTACCCAGACATGGTGGCATACGCCTGTAGTCCCAGCTACAGGAGGCTGAGGTGGGAGGATCCCTTGAGCACAGGAGGTTGAGGTTACAGTGAGCTATGATCATACCACTGCACTCCAGCCTGGGTGACAGAGTAAGCAGAGTAAGACCTTATCTCTCTCTCTCTTTCTCTCTCTCTCTCTCTCTGTGTGTGTGTGTGTGTGTGTGTGTGTGTGTGTGTGTGTATTTACATGCTGTGAAATTCCATCCTTGTGTGTGTGTGTGTGTATTTACATGCTGTGAAATTCCATCCTTTTCAAGACCTCTGCTCTATCACTAGTCAACCCACTGTAAACTTCTCAGCCACTGTTCCTTCATCTCAGAACTTCCCTTTGCAACCACCCTTACTTACTATGTTAACCCTTTTTTAATCCCTCCTATAGTGGTTTTGCATAGGAGAAAACCTTTTGCATCATAGAATTGAAAGACCCAATTCTAGGAATGCTAGATCCATGAGGATCCTTGGGGATGGTATTTTGTGCTTATTTTATGGGAGACAGGTTAATGGAAGTAACAGAAGCAGATGTTAGGCAAGAACTACCTAATGATAATGGCCATCTTCGTCCTGTTGTCATACCTGTTGGATACAGATTTTTCTCCAGTTCAAAGAGGATGGGGTTACCACCACTCACATATACGGTCACCGCATCCCCCTTGTGAGCATACAACTTCACAATGTTGAGATCCTCCTTTCCAGGTACTAACTCAGAGACTTGATCTGTTCCAAGGGTGGGGAAAGCAGTTGTCACATCAGCTCGAAGCTTTCTCCTGTAGAAAGCACACCAGCACTGTGAATGCTGCCTGGATGGACTTTAATAGATATCAGGAACTCAAAAGAGCTCCCTATAAAATCACAAGGGCCAAAGAAAGATTGCCTGGTTTAAGATGTCCTAGTCTCACACTCTTCTGAAACATCCTAAACTCTTTGTCATCCATTGTCATTTATTTTCACTCATTCCTGGGGCATGCCTTTCCGTTTTATGGGTGAGAAAACAGCCCCAGTGAACAATACAAGTTAGCCTTGCACAGGAAACAGCCCTGCCTTCCTGACTGCATGCCTAGCTCTTGGGCCCACTCCTTTTTCATACATGCTTTGCAAATCTGCCAGTTAATGATTAAATAACTATACCATGACACCTATAGACAACTATAAAGCACTGGTTACAGAACTCCAAACACAATCTCCATTTGTGACCCCGTCTGAACAGATACAGTTCTCCTTACAATATGTACCTTATTCTCTCCCACCTCAGTTTCCAGCTGTCTCTCCTGCCAGAAGTAATCACTGGTCATTTTTTTCTCTTACATTTTTAATTCTTGGTATCCCATCCGATCTCTCTCAAGGGACACTAAGCTCTTTGGAGGGCAAGAACCCTGTATTCCTTCATTTCTGCATCCTCCACAACACCTTAAATAGACTACAGTTAGTAAACGCTGACCTAACTACGTTTTCTCTTAAACTCACTAGAATATCCAGAAGAGAGCCAGGTCCCCTCTCCATTCTTACTTCAAAATGTATCTAAACCATCCGTGCCTCCTAGGGTCCCTTCCCTGGCATATCCCTCGGCCTCCATCCGAGGATGTCGGCTGAGACCAGCGAGGGCTATGGGCCAGCCGGGCCCAAGAGATGTCTGACTGTTCTGGTGGGCAGAGCAGGCCCCTTTCCTCCCTCACCTGTCCGACCCCTTGATGGCCGTGTTGGACTTGACCCGAAAGGCCTTGGCAAACATGTCTGCTGGGGTGGTCTGGGGAAGAGGAGAGCACAGAAACCAAGGAATGTCAAGAAAGCGAGAGCGAAGCGGCTGCCCGGCCCGCAGCCCTGGGGGCAGCCATCCTGGGTCCCGGCTGCGAAAAGGGCCCGGCTGGAAACCTGGGCCGCACAGCTTCTTGGCCGTTGCCGCTGGGGAGGCCGCGGCCGCCCCTAGTGGCGATGCCGGGAACTAAAGCTGGCCGGGGCGGGGCGGGGCGGGGCCCAGGGAACGTCCCTCCCCCGCCCGCTGTCCCATCCCCTCGAGGGCCTGGGTTTGCGCCTGCGCAAGCTACTGGTGTTTGCGCCTCCGTAGAGGCTCAGCCACGCCAAGAGCGATTGGGTTTATTTCCTTCCAGTCCATCAGCCTAGTCAATTGCCTTGAGTAGAAGCTCTGCAAGCTCCCATTCCATTCGGTTTGGTTCAATTCAACAAAATTAATTTAACTCGTAAACATGAGTTAAGCCCTGGGTCGGGCGTGGTGGCTCAAGCCTGTTATCCCAAACTTTGGGAGGCCGAGGGGTGAGGATCTCTTGAGTCCAGAAGTTCGAGACCAGCTTGGCAACATGGTGAAACCCATCTCCATAAAAAATAAAAAATAAAAAGAAGAAGAAAAGAAAAATTCAGTCGTGTGTGGTGGCACATGCCTGGGGAGGCGGAGGCAGGAGGATGGCTTGAGCCCAGGAGGCAGAGGTTGCAGTGAGCCGAGATCGTGCCACTGCACCCCAGCTTGGGCAACAGAGTGAGACTACGTGTCAAACAAACAAACAAACAAAAAGACCTTGCAGGCCTTTAGAATATTTTTCTTTATTTTATTTTGTTTATTTGGAGACAGCATCTCCCTCTGTCACCCAGGCTGGAGTGCAGTGGCACAATCTCAGCTCAATGCAGCCTCCACCTCCCAGGCTCAAATGATCTATACACTTCAGCCTCCCGAGTAGTTGGGACTACAGGCTCCCACCACCACACCCGGCTAATTTTTGTATATTTTGTAGAGACAGGGGTCTCACCTTGTTGCCCAGGCTGGTCTCAAACTCCTGAGGTCAAGAGATCTGCCCTCCTCGGCCTCCCAAAGTGCTGGGATTACAGTACACGAGTGAACCACCACAACTGGCCTAAATGTTTTTCTTAAAGGCCTACGATTAAGGTCTTTTCATTGTACTATACGCTAGCGGCCTCAGCTAGACTTTTCTGTAAGATTTTTCTTGTCCCTGATATTTAGTTTACATGGATGGTAATGACAGTAATAGAGAATTCACTATTGTCCCAGATTTGCCCCAAAGTTACACAGGCAGGGAAGAGAAATTAGGTTTTCCTCAAAAGGACAGCTGTGTTCCCTGGAGGCAAGGATTTAAACACCCAGGATCCTGGCTCCTAGTAAATTAAATATTGCATACTAAAATTACATGACATAATTTAATAATAAAAGTAAATTAATTTTTGCATATTAAAACTTCCAAGTGTCCATTCACCAATAAAAAATCCCAATTGATTCAGTTACAGTTGCACAGAAGAGGATTCCACAGTGACTTTCCAAAAACTATGCCTTCTGCTATGTTTGCCCACCACCTATAGTAGCCTAGGGACCAGCCCCAACTTATCCTAAACTTGTGACCCACTAGGCCTTTATTCTGAAGAATCCAGCCACCAGGCCAATGTCAGATGAGCTCAGAGGAGGACAGTGCCTACGACGGACCCTTGTCCCCTTGACCTCCCATTTGGCCGCTCCTGGGATGTGCAGTACATTTGGGTCTTTTGCAGCACAGCTGCTGAGGAAGCCTCTTTCTTAGGTAACTGAGGAAAGCTATTCAGCGAATACTAAAAAATTTAAGCTAGGGGAATGTTTGATTACCAGATGTCCTGGATAAGAAAACACCAACTGTAAACCTAAAAATTAATTAGTAGGAGCCAAGACCCCAGAGGATTCTGCACCATGGCATCTAGCCTCCTCCTTGGTAGAGCAAGAGCCCCCTTCCTAGCAGGCACAACCCCACCTTCTCTGGCTGCATCACAGACCTGCCTGCTCCCTGTTGACTGGCCCTATTGCAGGGAAAGCTGACTGAACCTTGAGTTCAGCAAGCCTTGATTCCTGAGCCTTCCATCAGCAGCTCCAGAGCCACCCCACAGGGCTCCCAGACTCTTCTGCACTGGTGGGTCTGAGCTGCCAAATTGCAGCAAGGCACAGGGAAACTATACCTAGAAAGCTGCCATTTACTGAGAAAAACGATCATTTTCACTAATTATACTTGACAGCAACTGGCTGTAAATTGGATTCTTTACAGGAGTACTGAGTATTTGGAAGCAAGGGTAGGCCAGATGAGAGATTCCTTTTTCCTTAGCCTTCCTTTTTCTTTCCTTCCCAGTGAGTCCTAATGGAGAAAATTTAGTTTAATTCAATGAAACTTTACTGGAAGCTTTCTAGTCAGGCTGTGTGATTTTTAAGATGAATTAGAAACAAGCACTCTGCCCTCAAGGAGGTCACGGTCTAACAAGAGGTATTTATGTCCTCTTGAGGTCTGTAGGACCACAGGATACCCAAACTGATCATTCATCCATGGCTACCTACTATTTACTTACTCCTTCACTAGCCTTCTCTTCCCTTCTGCTGAAGCCCACACTCAAATCCCCTGAAAATATGGATCACTGGCATCTACATTTCAAATGTGAATAATGGTTTGAGAATTCTCTGATGGACCCAGATGGCTTTTCAGATGAACAGGTGTGTTCACAGCCTCAGAAAGAGTCATGATATCTTCACCCTCATACAGATGATTCAGGGATACGGGATTTTTACTTTTTCTCTTTCTTTCTTTCTTTCTTTCTTTCTTTCTTTCTTTCTTTCCTTCTTTCTTTCCTTCTTTCTTTCTTTCTTTCTTTCTTTTTTGAGACAGTATCACTCTTGTCACCCAGGCTTGAGTGCAATGGTGCAATCTCTACTCACCACAACCTCCGCCTCCTGGGTTCAAGTGATTCTCCAGCCTCAGCCTCCTGAGTAGCTGGGATTGCAGGCACCCACCACCACACCCAGCTAACTTTTGTATTTTTAGTAGAGACGGGGTTTCACCATGTTGGCCAGGCTGGTCTCGAACTCCTGACCTCAGGTGATCCGCCCACCTCAACCTCCCAAAGTGCTGGGATTACAGGCGTGAGCCACTGCATCCGGTGATTTTTACTTTTTCAAACATCTTCATGCCCATTGCCTCGTGTTACCTTCATACCAATGCTGCAGGCAGTTATTGTTTTCCCCTTTACCAGGTGAGAAACCTGGAGTACAGACAGGTTAACTAACTTGTCCAGGTTCACACAGTTACCTTGCATGGTTTAGTCCGTGGATGATGCTTTCCAACCACTAGGAAAAAACGGATGCAATAAACAATGTCAGGACAAACGCCTATCTATTTAGGAGGGACAGTTTAATTACCTCATATTTTCATAAAAAGAAATTCCAGATAGATTAAAGATCTAAATGTAAAACAAAACAAAAACTACCGCAAAACTAAGCATGCTTTTACCATGTAATCCAGCAGTCACTCTCCTTGGTATTTATATAAGTGAGTTGAAAATGTATGTCCACACAAAAACCTACACATAGTCATTTATAGTAGCTTTATCCAGAATTGACAAGACATGGAAGCAAACAAGATGTTCTTTGAATATCCATTCAAACAAGGTGAATGGATAAACTGTGGTACATGACATGATAAAATATTCACCACTAAAAAGAAATGAACTATCAAGCCTTTAAAAGACATGGAGGGACCGGGCACAATGGCTCCCACCTGTAATCCCAGCACTTTGGGACGCTAAGGCAGAGGATGGCTTGAGGCGAGGAGTTCAAGACCAGCCTGGCCAACATGGTGAAACCCTGTCTCTACTAAAAATAGAAAATTCGCTGGGTGTGGTGGCAGGAGCCTGTAATCCCAGCTACTCAGGAGGCTGAGGCACAAGATGGAGAATCACTTGAACCCGGGAGGTGGAGGTTGCAGTGAGCCAAGATCATGCCATTGCACTCCAACCTGGGCGATAGAGTAAGATTCAGTCTCAAATAAACAAATAAAGACATGGAGGAATCTTAAATGTATATTATCATACTAAGTGAAAGAAGCCAATCTGAAAAAGATCATATTGACATGAGGTACTGGGCGTTCTGTATTTTTTTCTGGCAACCCAACTAAACACATCCCAGTCTTACAGTGGGGACATGCTGAACTCGTGAGGTCCAGCCCAAGGAGGGCAGGTACAGCCAAAAAATGAGAGGACTGTTTAGAAAAAGTGGATGGAAGCTGTTAGGTTCCTATAAACGGTACAAATTCCATGATTGTGAGCTGAGAACCTGATTCTTTGTGAGTGAAAAACAAAGACAGGCAAGAGAAAGCAGGGGGCTCCATGGAGATCATGGGGGCGTGGATGAGGGTCTAGTTCCTTCTGTACACCTAGCAAAGTGCCTCACTTACAAGAAAACACTTGTTAGATACAATATGTTTGATTTTGGTGCACACATCTGGAGGAAAACAAGCTGAAACTACGGTTTTTGGATCACTTCAATGTTGACGGTATTTCCTAAGAAGTTCAGGTAGTCTACAGGTAAAGCCGTTTGTCTTTTTGTTTTGTTTTATTGTTTTGAGATGGAGTCGCGCACTGTCACCCAGGCTGGAGTGCGGTGGCACAATCACAGCTCACCGCAACCTCTGCCCCCCGGGTTCAAGCGATTCTCCTGCTCAGTCTCTCGAGAAGCAGGGATTACAGGCACCAGCTAATTTTTTGTATTTTTAGTAGAGACGAAGTTTCACTATGTTGGTCTCGAACTCCTACCTCATGATCTGCCCACCTCGGCCTCCCAAAGGGCTGGGATTACAGGTGTGAGCCACGGCGCCAGGTTTAGCTATTTGTTTAATCAAAGACTGTATGAATTTAGGCAAATTTTAAAAAGTCAAATTTCCTTTCCTGTTCTCTCCAGTTCCTGGGGCTATGACATCTCTGGGGAAAGATGACATGAGGACATATTGCTCTTACTTCAGTGAGCCTTTCTTGAACTTCGTGTTCAATATTATTAAGAAGCACACACCAGATGAAAGTAGAGTTCTTTAAAGGTGTTTGCCTCCTTGAAAACTGGGATTTTTTAGTTCAGTAGTGCTATCTGTACCTCAGAAGAGCAGATGCAGAGCTTCCAGATAGCTGAATACATGGAGATTCCTCAATGGTGGCATGCCCAGGGAGGGCATGCACACTGCTTCCCCGATACCTCACCCTAGCCATCTCTTCATCTGTATTCTTTGTAATATCTTTTATAATAAAACAACAAACAAAGGCTGTGAAGATACCTGTAAAGAGTTCTCATCCTTATTGCAAGCCGGAGAGAATGCAATTGATATGGTTGGCTGTGTCCACACCCAAATCTCATCTTAAATTGTAGCTCCCATAATCCCCACATGTCATGGGAGGTACCTGTTAATTGAATCATGGGGGAAAGTCTTTTCCATGCTGTTCTCATGATAGTGAATAAGCCTCATGAGATCTGATGGTTTTATAAAGGGGAGTTCCCCTACACACGCTCTTTTGTCTGCCACCATGTAAGACATGCCCTTGCTCCTCCACCTTCCACCATGATTGTGAGGCCTCCCCAGCCATGTGAAACTGTGAGTCAATTGAACCTCTTTCCTTTTATAAATCACTCAGTCTCGGGTATATCTTTATCATCAGCATGAAAACAAACTACTACAGCAATCTGATGGAATGTTCTGATCACAGAGTGTTTATCAGACACAGGCTGGCATGAGTTAATGGCACTTAAAAACCTGCAAGCTACAAATGCTCCTGGGAAGAACAGCAGCTTCGATCTCTAAAGACTGGTGCAGCTGAGCTTATTAGAGGTTTTCCAGATATTAACAAGAGCCTGTGACAGTACTAAGATCCTGAAGATGGTGAAAAGGAGCCTGGAAACTGGAAGCCACCAAGTTTTACAGGATTCTGGAAATCCTGGTCTCAATCCAAAGCTAGAATACAGAAAGATATCCTGTCAACTCCCTTTACCTTAAAGCATAATTTTAAAAATTGGATTGGTATCAACTATTAAAACCATCACATAAAAAAGGAAGAAGAGCGGCAACAAATGTCAGAGCCTCAGGGGAGCGAGAAGCTCCTGGAGCTCCAGACAATAGAGAAAGCTAAGGGGGACCTGGGAATCCTGAAGGAAAGAGGCTTGGTTTCCAGGGTCTAGTGGAGACATATTTCCTGATCTCTGCAGTGCCTGCAGGGGTCTCAGCCTAGGAAGGCTGTGTGTGTTTCCAAGCTTCTAGGTTAAGAGCAGGCTTTTCTCTTAAATAGCAAGCAAGTCAGCAAGCAGGCAAATAAACAAAAGTGAAGACTTGCTCAAGCCAAGGTGACGAGCAAGCAAAATGTTGGGAGAGCAGGACAAATGAAGACAGAGATGTCTATGTACTGGGGAATAGTTTCTAAAATTCTGCTGACATCAGCATCCTTGCTGAGAGCCAGTGTCCAGCATGGGGAATATGAAGATTATTAATAAATAATCAAGGAGTAAGACAGACCCATGCATACATCATCCTAATCAGTGCCCATGGAAATACCTGAATTTCCCTCCAACCCAGACATTTGCTCATCATTATTAGAGAAGGGGCTGAACTGGGCAGAGGAAAGGGCAGAGAGCTTGAGACTTCCCAATCCTGCAGACAACTGGACTTACCCTGCTTTGAGGCAGTATAGGGATCATCAGGATTTTTTTTTTTTTTTTGGAATGTCTCTTGGGAGCCTTACCCTTATACCCCAGCTGTTTCCACTAGGCGCTTAACCAAGCATTTCTTCTAGGCACATATGGTTGTCTCCATGAATGTAATCTAAATAAACACAATATTCTCCATCTTCTTACATTTCCAACTGAGTTTTAGCTACTCTAATGGATTAGCTTCCTCGACACATGTTTGACTGGAACACCCCCAATCCAGCTTTTATTAAAGTACAGACAGGTGAATGAAATTTGAGGATTAGGAACACAGAGGCATGGCGGTAGGGCCTGTAGCTGCTGGGCTCTAATTATCATGCATGGAAGTACTTCATGAGTTGTTTTACAGAGCTTGGGGGCCATTTTTGAGGCAGCGGGAAACCTGTCTTCCATCACTTGGGGAACATGGTGAGTTGCATTTCAAAGTCTGGTGTCCAGGCTTTTGAGACTTGGTAATTTTAAAGACTACCAGTAGCCTGGTGACCCTGATGTGGACTTTCAGGATTTAAAACACAGATAAAGCTGATTTGCAACACCCAGTGGTAGTGAATATCTGCTGTTTTTGCTGTACCATATTCACTTATCTTTTCTGGGGCACCCACTATTGTTTCACTGTACCATATTCACTTATCTTTTTTGGGGGACCCGCTATTGCAACTTTCTTCAGAAAGTCACTGTTTTCCTAACTTTCTGTCCAATATGTTTCTACTGCTGGGTCCAGGAGGCACAGGCCTGACCAGAGTATTATTACATTTTCCTGGCTGCAGATTTGGTTTAAGAATGGGTCCAGTCAAAGCCAGTGAATTACAGTGAGACTGTGGCCCAGTCAAAGCTAGTGAATTACAGTGAGACTGAGACAGCTTTTCTACTGAGTTGAGCCTGGAATTGCAGTTACCATACTGCTTGCACAAAAGAACCCTGAGAATGAAACTAGCAAGTTGGAATACAGAAGCAAGAAATGGAGATAGGACGATAGGATGGGCACTCATCATACCCAAATTTAGCTTTACTGCTTTAAAAAAATACTGTAAAAATGTATATGGTACATTTTCTTTTTTCTTTTTCTTTTCTTTTCTTTTCTTTTCTTTTTTTTTTTTTTTTTTCGAGTTTCGCTCTTGTCATCCAGGCTGGAGTGCAATGGCACGATCTCTGGTCACTGAAAGCTCCGCCTCCTGGGTTCAAGGGATTTTCCAGCCTCAGCCTCCCAAGTAGCTGGGATTATAGACGCCTGCCACCACGCCCAGCTAATTTTTGTATTTTTAGTAGAGGCAGGGTTTCACCATGTTGGCCAGGCTGGTCTCCAACTCCTGACCTCAGGTGATTTGCCCACCTCGGCCTCCCAAAGTGCTGAGATTACAGGCATGAGCCACCACCAGGTATAGTGGTCTTCCAAGAGCCAGGTGACCCAATAGGACTTTGTCTCCAGGGTCTACACTAGTGATTTTGAAACCTAGCTGATGAACAACAGACACAATAAAAAGATGAGCAGAGCTTCTTACCAAGAAACTGTTCATCATTAGATCCTGTGGGATGGAGGATAGGCATAATTGGTATTTTTCAAAAGTACCCGTGTCATTTATCTATTGCCGTACAGCAAAACTTAGTGGCTTAAAGTCATCATTTTATTTGTTCACAGTTCTCAAGGGGCTGTTGATTTGGGCGGGGTGCAGCCAAGAGATTCTTCGGCTAGCTTTGCGTGGAGTTTCATGTGGGTGCTGTCAGCTGGCAACTCAGCCGGGTGGCCTCTCACTTGTCTGGCTGTTGGTATTAGCTGCAGACTACAAAAGTCCAGCCCAGACTTGTCCACATGGTGGCAGCATCTAAGCGCAGGAGAGCAGAAGCGGTAAGGAGGTCTCCCGAGGCCTAAGCTCCTAAATCACACGCTACCAATTCCGGCACGTGTCATTGGTCAAATCAAGTCACGTGGCCAGTCAGCTTCCAAAACCAGGAAAATAATTCCCTCTACTCCCTAGGAGCAACTACAAAGGATGTGCCATGTTTAATCTGTTACAGTACCCAAGGTTCCTAAGCTTTAATGCAACAAAGTACTACAAATTTAGTGACTTGAAACAAGGCAAATTTATTATCTTACAGTTCTGCAAGTCAGAAGTCCTAAAAGTAAGGAGTAAGCAGCGATTCCTTCCTTCTGGAAACTTTAGAGGAAAATTATTTTCCCTGCCTTTCCCAGCTTCTAGAGGCTACCTTCATTCTTTAACTCACGGTCCCTTCCTCCATCTTCAAGACCAATAACAGCATCTTCAGATCTCTCTCTCTGACCTCTGCTTCCAGTCACATTTCCCTCTGTGACTCTCCTGCTTTCCCCTTCCATTTTTTTTTTTTCAGATGAAGTCTCACTCTGTCACCCAAGCTGGAGTGCAGTGGCGTGATCACTGCTCACTGCAACCTCTGCCTTCAGGGTTCAAGTGATTTTCCTGCCTCAGCCTCCTGAGTAGCTGGGACTACAGGCACACACCACCACTCCCAGCTAACTTTTGTATTTTCAGTAGAGGCAGGGTTTCACCATGTTGACCAAGGTGGTCTTGAACTCCTGACCTCAAGTGATCCGCCCACTTTGGCCTCCCAAAGTGCTGGGATTACAGGTGTAAGCCACCACACCTGGCCTCCCCTTCCATTTTAAAAGGACCCCTGTGTTTGGTAGAAAAACCTCTACCTCTCCCCTCCCTCTTGATCTCCACATCCGGGAGACCGCCTATAGACCTCAGTCTGCCTGGTAACACTGAGCAACCAATCATGGCCCAGCCTTAGCCCGCCAAAGCTGTGCCAATC
>CAUYLG010005091.1:0-57320 GCA_963573385.1 Cacajao melanocephalus | reverse complement strand
TTGTGTTCCACAGAAATTCGTCTGAAATTGCGGCGTCCACTCGCTCTCTGTGCTTTCACTGGGAGCTAAAATCCTGAGCTGTTGTTAATCCGCCATCTTGGATCTCTCTGCCCGGTGATGAAGTTTTTTCTGTTTCTTAGTTTTCCTTTGGCGGGCGCCCCTTCCCCGCAGAGCTGGACCTTCAAAACTGGGCTTATTTCAAATGCATGACTACTTTTGAAACCATTGGAGAGCTGAGGTCATGAAGGTAATAACTTATGAATAGTCTAAAGACAGACAGTGCCTATGGGAGAGAAAATGTGAACATACATTCACCTGAGATAGACACACGAGTAAGAATAGTTCAGCTGGAAGAGCTCACTAATTGGTGAAGCTCTTCCAGTTAGTGAGCTCTTCCAGCTGAACTATTCTTACTTGTGTGTCCGTCTTACTCTATGTGAGTAAGAATAGTTACTCATAGACTGATAGGACACAGGGATACCCTGGGACCACTGAAATTAGGGGGTGCACTCTCTCCTACAGGCTTTGTCTGCAAACCCTGTGAATCCTATCTTTCCTGTGAGGGCACTCGAATAAAAGATATGAGTACAGAGCTGGAAAAGGGAAGAGGGAAGAGCAACCATGTGGCAATGACCAGAAACTGCCCCATCATTCTCTCTCATCTCCACTGCAGAAGGTAGAGTCAGGGCTATGACGTTAGTCATCTGTTTCTGGCAGTGGGTGAATACTCCCTGCAGCAACAGGAAGAAGGGAGGTTGGCGGTGGGGTGGCGGGGGGGCACTACTCCTGGGGAATGGGAAGGATCAAGTGCTGATTCCACAATTGCAGATAGAAAGGAGGCAGAAGTTAAAAGGCCATATTCTAAGGACCCAGGGACAAGGTCCAGGCCTGAGGTGAAGCCCTAATCAGAAATGCAGAGATGGTACTTATCCATCTTCATCTCCACAACCAATCTAAGATTTCAATAACAAATAATAGCAGAATACTAGTGAGTGAAAAGCAGGAGAGTACGAAAACATAGAAAGGAACCCTCTCTGAGACATAGAATAAAGGGAAGACCAAAGCCCGGAATCAAACAGATATTACTTTGGTAAACCCTGGACACAACAAGCTGTCTCTATAGGATTTTGAAGGACTGTTATACACTGAGGATAACTACGGTGACAATAAATCTCAAAAGCAGCTCAATACCTGACTAGATTAATGTGAGCCCCCACACTGTGGATCTAGCAAAGGAAAGCTGTGTCCGTTTCTAGACGTAAAAACTACTATCTCAGACTCTACTGTCCTATACATCATGTCTTGCTTTAACAAAAAATCATGAAGATATATTAAAAGGCAATAAAAAGCAACATACTCCCAAGAAACAAAGCAATAATCAGAACTCAACACAGATATGACAAAGATGTAGAAACTATCAGGCAGGAAATTTGAAGTAACTATGATTAATGTGTTAAAGGCCCAGATGGTTTCACTGGCAAATGCCACCAAATATTTAAGGAAAAAATATGATCAATTCTACACAAATTCTTCTAGAAAATAGAAAATAGAACATTTCAAAACCCATTTTATAAGATTAGCATCACCCTCATACCAACACCAAAGATGTTACAAGAAAATAGAATTACATGTCAATATTCCTCATGAATACAGATGAAAGGACTCTCAAGAAAATATTAGTAAATCCAATTCATCAATATATAACAGGATAATACATCATGATCAAGTGTGGCTCATCTCAAGAATGCAAGGTTGGTTTAACATTTGAAATTTGATCAGTGTAATTCACTTAATAGACTAAAGAAGAAAAACCAAGAGAGATATAAAAAGCATTTGGCAAAATTTAACACCCATTCATCATATAAACTTTAGTGCTCAGGAATGGAAAGAAACTTCCTTTACCTAATAAAAGATGTCAGGTGGTTGCAGGATCAAATGCTGTAACAAAAGGATCTAACTGTATTATGTATATATGACACAAACACAATGAAGTGGGTAAGAAATAAAGTAGCTGACCTAAGAAACTTTGGGAAAAGTGTTTGCCCGGTTATTATGAGCTTAAAGACAATAAACAAAACACCTGCTAATTGGTGCTCTAATTGGTAAATTTGAATTTCAACATTTTTAGCAAGTAAGTACCTAAAAGTTAACAAGCACGTAATAAATGGTAGACTGTGAGAGAAATCTTCTTTCTCACTATCAAAGAAAGAATATACTGATAAGAAAAATGCAGGGAGATTAGAATAAACCCTGTGTTGCTAGATTCAATTTGGAGATGTCAGTATGAATGTAGGTTTATTTTGATGTATCTGTGTGCATGTGTGTGTGTGTGTGCAGTTAGATACAGACATACATATAGGTATGTGTGTATTATTAAAGACAAATTGCTCTGAAGCTTGTTAAAAATGGTCAAGGAGACTTTATTTAAGACTATTGGAATAGGAGAAAGAGATTGAGTTCAACTGCAAAGACAGCTAGGTATTTACAGTCAATAAGCAAAGTGAGGGGGTCAGTGGATGGAAAATTACTATAGGAGACATCAAGGGTAGGGAATTCTTGCTAAACTGACCCAACAGAATTCTTACCAAAGGAAGGTCAAGGACTTATACATCAGAGGGGAGGGATGATGAACTTGATCAGATATCATGGATAATCAAATATCAAGGATATGAGTGGAGAGATGAACTAGCAAGATTCTTTTCTAAGACTGGGCTGGGCAGGCCAAAGAGAGTATGGGGGGCTGTTATAGAAGAGGGCTCAGAGGAGGATGATTGAAGTTTGGTCAAGGAGAAAGTCTATGTCAGTGTACATAGATCACTATACATACATGTGTCTCCTAGCTCTGTATGCTGACAATCTAGAAGCAGTGACACCCCAGTAGCAATGACCACACCTAGCACCCAGATCTTGATTTCTAAATACCACTCTACAGTTAAAAAAATAACCAGGGCACCTTGGAGAAATGTCTGATTGTAGATCTGGGACAAGTGAGAAATAAGAAACTGATACAGTGATATAAAAATGATTGAATAAATAAAGGAGACAGGGCAGATCTTTCTCAGAGAAGAATTCCAGTTAATAAATGTAAAAGAAATAAAGGAAATTTAAAAATTGAGATTAGAATGACACAGTTATAATAGTTGTAGTCAAGATAAATTGACAAATTCTAAAGTGAGTGGGTAAAACTTTAAGGAGAAACAGGACATTTGCATAGGCCCCAAATATATCTCTTCTCAAATTTACTGAATATAGTGGTAGTTCTTTTAACATATACCACAAGTTCTTTGATATTCCTTCCTCCAGAAAGCAGAGCTTAATACTTTTCCACTTGAATGTGGGCTGGACTTAGTGATGTGCTTTTAACAGACAGCTTATGGCAAAGGAAAATCAGACACTACCTTGATTCAATGATTAAGGTTAACATCACCAGTAATAAGTCATATCGATATCATGTGCCCCAGATATTATGGGATAGGGACAGATTACATTGTTGTATCCCAAATCCATAGCCTCAGTCAAATAATGAGACAGCATCCCCAAAGGCTCAAATTGAGAGATATTGGGTACAATTTTGGATCACTCCTTTTCAAAAATTTCAAGCTCATGAAACAAGAAAAAACAGAGAGGCTGTCACAGATAGGGGGAAGCTAAAGAGACAAAGTGATTAAAGATAATTTGGTTTCCTAGATTGGATTCTGGAACAAGAAAAAAGACATTAGCAGAAAGACCGGAGAAATTCTAAAACAGTCTGTAGTTAATAGTATTGTGTTAATATTAATTTTTTACTTTTCATGAATGTACTAAGGTTTCATAACACTAGAGGAAGCTGGATGAAGTATATAAGAACAACTCTGGACTCTCATTGTGAATCGTGGGCAGATCTAAAACTATTTCCAAATAAAAACTTCAAAAAAAGATACTGGAGCCCTACAGGGAAAAAAGAGGGTAGATTATGAACAAACGATACAGGCAACAGGCCAGGGATGCTTCTAGAGCAGAGTGCACACTTCAGAGTCAGTCAGAAGACAAGGGTTCAATCCCCTTGCCGCCACCCTTTACTGTTTTCTTTTCCTGAGCAGGTGACTCCAATGCCTCTGGGCCTCAGTTTGCTCAGAGAATAATAAAATTTGCATGCAGAAGGCTATCAGTGAGATTAGACTCAAGTGCTGGATTAGATTCAAGGGTTAGATTCAAATGCAAGAGGCCAAGATGATAAGCATGTATTACTGTCCTGTGATTATCTCCCAGGTTCAAGTTGTGGATGTTTTCAAAGGCCTTTCATGCCCCTCTCTTAAGGGAGCCTGCTGAATGCAGCGTGTCTCACTCAGGGCTGCAGCTGTTGCCCCTCTCACAGTGAACACTGACACACAGTAAGTTGTACCAAAACTTGTTTAATTGATTAATATGCTTTAATCCTCATGATCATTATGTGAATTTTTTTTACCTTATATGGAAAATGGTTTAACAAGGAGAACCCTTGTTTTATCCATCTTTTTTTTTTTTTTTTGAGACGGAGAGTCTTACACTGTCAGCCAGGCTGGAGTGCAGTGGTGTGCTCTCAGCTCACGGCAACCTCTGACTCCCAGGTTCAAGTGATTCTCCTGCCTCAGCCTCCCAAGTAGTTGGGATTACAGGTGCCCGCCACCATGTTTGGCTAATTTTTTGTATTTTTAGTAGAGACGAGGTTTCACTATGTTTGCCAGGCTGGTCTTGAACTCCTGACCTCTTGATCCACCCACCTCAGCCTCTCAAAGTGCTGGGATTACTGGCGTAAACCATTGCGCCCGGCTGAACCCTCGTTTTATAGGTAAGGCTGAATAGGTCTTAAAAGATGTTTACAAAGTCCCTTAGTAAGGTGAATGCAGAACTGAGCCCAGAATTCTGCAGAATGTTCAGTGTTTTCTCCCAGAATACCAGGGGTACAAGGACCTCTGGGTTTTAGATCTCAGTAACTGATATTACTTTTCTGACCTCAGGTTCCCTACAGTGAGATGGGGACTTAGGAGATACAGCTCTAGTACAGTTTAGGGCAATCCCGTCAAGGCGATTTGGGTAGCCCTGGAGGCCCTGGTGACACACTCGGCTGAATGAACACTTCTATGGGATGGTAAAGAGTAAAGTGCTACTGCTGGCTGAGTGTCCACACTGCTGGAGCTTTATACTTGTGAGGTTGCGGTAACAGGCCAGTGAAAATGCTGCATTCATCAGGGAGCCTGTCTTTGTTCCCTTCTTTGTCCCTCACCCAAACTCTTCCCTGGGGATTGTCAGCTCAAGTGACTATCTTGAATCCCAAGGACTTCATTCTCCTTTTCTTCAGCAAAGCTACATTAAAGTAAAACACTTATTTATAGCAAAGGAAACAATGAAAAAAATGAAAAAGCAACCTAGAAAATGGGAGAAAATATTTGCAAACCATGTATCTGATAAGGAGTTAATATCCAACATATATTGGAAACTCCATACAACTTAATAGTAAAAAACAGCCCTAATAATTTGATTAAAAAATAGGCAAAGAACCTTAATAGACATTTCTCAAAAGAAGACATACAAACGGACAATAGGTATATGAAAAGGTGCTCACCATCACTAATCAGGGAAATGCAAATCAAAACTACACTGCTATATACTTTCAAATAGCTAGAAGAAAGATATTGAATGTTCTCAACATTGAGAAATCATAAGTGTTTGAAATGAAAGATATGTGATTACCCTGAACTGATCACTATACATCAGTATGTACTCCATAAATATGCACTACAATTATATGTCAATTTAAAAATTTAAGGCAAATAAAAAATCATTTCCTACAATAAAAGGCCATGGTGAGTTATAACTTCATACCTGTTGGTATGGCTGCTATCCAAAACACGAGCGGTAGGTGTTGGCAAGGAGGTAGAGAAAAAGGAACTCTTACACACTGTTAGTGGGAATGCAAATTAGTATAGCCATATGGAAAACAATGTGGAGGTTCCTCAAAAAATTTAACATAGATCTACTTTGTGATTTAGCTCCCACTTCCAGATTTGTACCTGAAGGGAATGAAATCAGCACCTCATAGAGATATCTGCACTTCTGTGTTCATTGCAGCATTATTGATACATAGCCAGGGTATGGAAACAACCTGAGTGTTTGTTGATAGATAAATGAATTTAAAAATGTGGTATAAACATATACAATGGGATTGGACTTATACATATATATATATATATATATATATATATATATATATGTATGGATATACATTGAATTTAATTGAAAAAAAAAAAACCAAACCAAACAAACAAAAGAAGTTGGGAAAGACATTTTTATGTGGCAGAGTAGGAAGCACTTCTGCATACTCTCAGATAAAAAGATGAAACACACAAGGCCACTCCAACTGCACCATGGGCAGCCATGTTACTGGTGGTTTGGGAAATTGCTGCCCACAAATATGCAAAGAATGGCTTCTATGTCTGCGCTTCCTCAGCATTTTGCTCAGATCTCAGTGTCAGCTTCTCTCCCACTGTTCTGGAATACTTATCCCTTCACTGTTGCCCTGTTGGACTGTGAGCTCAGGATCCTGTCTTATTGCATTTTTAGATCCCAGCACAGTGCCTCGCACGGCGTTGGTGGTCAGTGAGGGCTCCCTGGATTGATTTGTCTAATTTTCAGCCTTCAGAAATGTAGGGAAATACATGATAGAGGTTTTGATATTTATTTTGGGAGGAAATCATATTTAGAAATTGATCAGTCTTTGCTAATTGGTCAGAATGGACTCTTGCCTTTGACATCTGATTTTGATACACCCTTAGGGAGTTTCCATTAGCATATGACATTTTGTTGCGTGCTAGCCTTATCCCAATTATGTTTTGGTAGTAGCAAATGCATTTATATTTTGTTTCAAACAGAAGGCTAAATGTTCAAAGCACTGTCTTTATGTGGGAAGCATCCTGATGCCTTTCAGTGAAAAATGATGGCCAGATTGATCAGGGGCATGAAAGCTAGGGTAATTCCTCACCTCTTCATAGTTATTTACAATTTGGAAAATGAGGCCACAACTATCTTCTCTTTTAACCCTCACAACCACTTTGTGAGGTGAGCAGAGCATAGACTATCACCCCCATTATGCAGAGGAGAAAACTGAGTCTTATCTAAGTGACTTGCAGAGATCTGAGACAGGTCAAATACTTTCAAGTTTCAGTTCATAGAGTCTCCCCATGTTCCATGGCCACTCTAGAAAAGAACCCTCACATTCTAGTTGTTTTGTGAAATCTCAGTTTTATACTCTGCCGAGCCCCTTGTCAGTATGCTTTGCTGCAGATTGTGTTTATTTTTCTATCTTATGAAAAATCTCATTAATAGGTTTTGCTGTTCATTCTTCTGTATTTGTAAAGTCAGAAGGCTTGAGTATAGCTGAAGTAATTGGACTGGCGGATTTCTGAGCTGGGAGTTCATTGTCAAGTCAGCTGTCGCTGATTCTTTATCAATGTGAGAGAACTCAACCATGCCAAGACCTTGCCCCCCTACTTAGCTGCAAATCCTGCAGCATCAGCATATTAGCAGGTAGTGTTACAGAATGCAAATGTTGTCATTTAGAATCTAAGTAATTGGAAGCACAACTGGGGAATTTTCTAAATTATATATTTAAGCAAAATAAAAAGAAGTTTTTAAGTTTTCTCTCTGTTCAGTCTAACCCTTTATTAGTAAAAGTCTGTGTGAAAATTTCTGTTTCCTCTTCTATGAACTTTATTCATTGATTCATTCATTTATCCATCCAGTCAATTGGCATTCATTGTTTGTCTGCTCTGTACCAGGTTCTGGCCATATGCTCAGGAATAGAAAAGTTACTAAGAGGATCTCTGCTGGAATGGGTCAAGTTTGCAGGTAGCAGAGCAGGGCCTTTTATAATCCCAGGCAGCCTAGTGTGGGGATGAGTCAGAAGGTGTCCTCCAAGGTGAGATGCTGAGCTGAGTGCTGAGGGTGGGCTCACTGGTAGAGGCCCATAGGTCCCTGGCAGAGCTAGACTTAGAACCCAGGTTTTCTAATTGTCTGGAAAATTTTAATTCTCTAAACCTCCAAGACAACCTTAGCAAAGAAATCCTGGTGTGAATAAGGGGGAGAGGGCAGGCTTTCTGGTACAGCAAGTAAGAAGGCAAAGGCTCAGGCTTGCCATAGCACTTGGAGGCACCTAATGCTATTTAAAATTGCTGAGGCTTAGGGAATCACAGCAAGAGTGAAGAGACGGGCAGACGCCAGAGCCTGGACAGTCCTGTGTCCTGGCCAAGACAGTTGGATCTTAGCTTGCAGGTCATAGACAGATATGGAAGGGCTTTTAGCATAAATGTGACATGCTCAAATTTGACTTTTACAAATTTCATTTGGTCAGCAGTGCAGAGACAGAGGAAGAGGGAGGGAGAAGATGCTTCCTATAAAAGACAAGATGGGCCAGGGCAGAGACGGGGATGATGGAGGTGGTGCAGCTTTGCTCGAGATCCTTAGAAGGGTGGAGGCAGCAGGACTGGGAGCTGAGCTAAATGTGCAGGGGTCCAAGAAGCACAGGGAGGCAATGTCTGGCTTTGGCTGCCCACGGGCTGTGTGACCTTGTACAACCCCCAATCTTTCATCTGTCAGACGAGTTTAGTGACCCCCTACTCTGCCTCTTCACAGATTACAGAGATGACCTAGTGACTAAGGGAGGAATGGTGCTGTGTCAGTGGTAAAGTGCTGTTAAGTAGGATTTGCCATTATTATGTAAATCAAGGGTTGGAAAACTATGGCTCATGAACCAAATGTGGCCTGCTGCCTATTTTTGTAAATCAAGTTTTACTGGATGGCAGCCACATCCAGTTGTTAATGTTATTGAGTATGGCTGCCTTCTTACTACAAGGCAGAGTCAAGTCACTGCATCAGACCAAAGTCTGAAATATTTACTAGCTGGCCTTTTACTGCAAAAGACTGCTGCTTTCTGGTTTAAGTCATGGGTTATGGTTTTGCCAACTTTAATTATTGATCGATGTGTGAAGATTCCAGAATCTCTCCATTTATGGATTTGAGTACTGTCGGGCAGGCAACTGGGACTCTTTTGGGTGTCTGTTGTCCCTTAGATCTGGCATAGAATGATTTCTCCTCTAAGAAAGGGGACAGAGTCACTTCACAGCCTTGCCTTCCTCATCTCTCATTGAGCTCACACAGGGAATATGCTAGTTTCAGTCTGTATCATCCCTCCGAAGAGATGCAAACAAGACCTTGCCAATGGGCTTCCTGTGAATTCCTGGATAAGACCTTAGTGCTCCCTTTCTTCTCTGTCCTTTCCTGGTAGTTATTTTAACCTGATTAGTTGTTCATTTCACTTATTTTCCAATTTCCTGGAGCAATTTTGTTTCTCTACTTCCTTCTCCCAGCAATTTTCATTCTTCTGTTTCAATTAACAGCCTGTGTAATAACAAGTAGAAACCAGACTAAATTAGGGTCATTATTGCCCAATACTCAGCTTCAAGCCAGCATATGACATTGTCACTTTTGGGGTTCAAACTACCCTTGACATCCCTTTACATTTCTGGCTCTGAGGATGGCAATTACACATTTATAGGCAGAGAAGAACAGAGGGTCAAGGTCACTGGCTGCCTAAGTTTGCGTCCTTCCTTGTCATTGGCTTTCTTAGAAAAGAAAACAATTTGGACTAAGTTTTTACATGAGGCCTCCAGTAATTCTCAGCTCCAGAAATACCAGGAGGATTTAGAAGCTGCCTGTGCTATTAAATATTGTCTACATTTAAAGCAAATAGAGGAACATGTGAAACACAAACACATATCACCTTCATTTCTCACTTCACTTTTACTCGGTGAGATGAAGTCTGCTCCACAGCCTACTTGGGAACATGTGCTCTCAAGCCTGAAAATGGTCCCATCCTCCCAGGACTTATTTCCATGTCGTACAAAAGAGGGAAAAAAAGAAAAGAAAAAAAAAATAGAACACCAGAGCCGGAAGAGCCCTTGGAAGCAAGGTGGCCAATGTTTCTCATGGTGCAGATGGTGTAGAGGCCCAGATGCTATGGAAATCAGCACTGGACAGCCGCCGGGCGGGTGGCGGATTTCTTCACTTGTTGAGGATTTGTTTTTTCATCCGATGTACAGTCAAAGAGTACTTACTGCTGTCCTGAGATAATTTCCAGCACTGGATGGCCTGCCCCATATCTGAGCCATGAGACCATTTGTCTGTCCCTGGCTGACTTTTCCTGCCTGCCCTTCCCAGGCATTTGGCCTGGTTTGTTTCCCTTTCAGTTGCCATTCTCTCCCTTGGGGACTCCCCCACATGCTGCAGAGTGGGATCCTGCCACTTCATCCTTCTGACACTCCCACCCTGTAGCTGTTTCTGTTGTAAGGGTTTCTTCTGGAAAAAGACACGAATGTAGAGAACAGATGTATGAGAACAAAATGCTCCTGAATCTCAGGATTTGCACAGTCGTTGGTCCTGGTCTGTGGCTACCAACTCCCTTGGGAGAGACACCTCATATGTTCTCATGGATACTGGTTCACTTCTATTCCTGAGGTGGTCCTTGAGCCTCCCTGACAGGACTTAGCTCTCCCTGCCTCCAGAAATGTAGACCAAAATGCCCAATGTTGGCGAGATGTGCTCTCTCCTCAGGGGAAGCAAGGTAGCTCTGTCTGGCTTGAATGAACAGTGATGTGAATATTGGAATAAGAAGTAACTTTGTGCAAAGCAGAGCTCCTGTTGAAGGATTGTGGGTAGGGGCTGATGTGATCAAAGTTGAACTTTGGTGAATTTAATCTGCAAGTGATATGAAAGTTAGATTTGAAGGATGAAGCTGGAGAGGAAAGTTTAATTAGGCAGTAGTTCAATGCAAACCAACTGATGAAAGAAGAAAAAAGTAAACTGTATTTATTGCCCAGAAAGGCAGAGACAACCTCAACCATCAGGGATTAGGCAGTGTGCGATGGGGGCCTTTGGATTAACTGTCACAGAATGACTTAGGGACAAGCGTGAGTGCTGGGGTTTAAAGGTAGCAAAGCCTGAAGGAGGGCAGCCCCTATGAATGCCACCTCCAGGACCAAGGGCAAGGGTGGGCCTTAGAAAGACAAAAGCCTCAGAGTCTGACACAGAGGCATGAGCAGTGGGTTTCAACAAAGCCCTTAGCTTGCCAGTTTGGAACTGGCAGGTTGCTGTGAGCTTGGTGCAGGCCAACTGCTGAGCCTCACATCTGTTGGCTGAGTCTAGACAGCATAAGTTCACCCCTGGCTGTTATTTGCTGGTTTTGACCAATTTTCTGAGAAGCTTTTCCTTTGACTTTTTTTTTTTTTTTTTCTGGAGGCCCGAATGTTTGCTGTCTTAGGGAACAAGGTGGCCATGCCTGGGAAGGTGCATTTGCATGTGCTTAGGACTCAGCCAAGACTTCTTTGGTCAGATCAAATAAACCAACAGTCTTGCGATAGTCAGAGATCCCTACCTGCTGGTGAATTCAGGCTCTATGTGACACCTGGGAAGGTTATTGTAACCTCTTGGACCCCTAATTTTCCCACCTATAATAAGCCTTACCTCGCTGGACCATGGCGAGGTTAAATGAGTATGTGTCTGATGCACAATAGGAACACAATGCGTATGACTGTGCAATGTAGAAAAGCAGTCCAGGCTCTTGACACCTCCTTTGGCTGCTGGGATCCTGCTCTTTGCAGGTACTTCAAGCCCCGGGGGACCTTCTGAAGGCCTTGAGCAGGGTCACGCTGCAGGAGCAGAATTCCCGATTCCATCCTCACAGAGTGCTCCTCTCTCTCTGCCGAGTTGCCATTCTCTCTGGAGACAGAGAAGATAGATCACCGCCTTGAAGATGCATCACTCACATCACCGCCTGCCTGACCTATTACAAGACTTAAGCTGTCACTTAATTTGTTCCCCATTTAGTGCACACACATCCTCACCTCCTCACCTTCAGCAGAGCTTGGAGGAGGGGCCAGGAAGGAAGACAAGAGTCAGGAGATGATCAGCCTCCCAGGCTGTCCTTGCTGAGTTCTCTTGGCCCTCAGAGGCTGCAGGAAGGAATTGGATTCCGTCAGTGGCTGGAGTGTCAGTGGCTGGGGTGTCCAAGCTAAGGCGGGAGCCAGGCCACAGCCTCAGGGAGGGACCTGCTGGGTTTGGACGCTATGAACAGAGCTCAGCTCTATGTACTTCAGAGGATTTGTTTTAAAGTCACAGCTTTCTGGAAACCCCTCACCTTCTGTTAGCTCCCCCTGAAATGCTTATCTAAAAGCTCCTGGCTTGTGCACAGAATATTGAGCTGTGGTGCATGCTCCCCTCTTGGCTCCTGGGATAGGATTTGACGTAAATCAGCCTTTGAATTTCCAGGAGCCCTTAATCTTCTTTGACCCACACAGAGCCACAGATGAGCCTGTGAAAAATCGTATGTAACAATTTCTTTAAATCCTTCCCTGACTTTTTTGTGAAGATTATGAATCATAGGGTGTTTCTGAGCTGAAGGCACCTTAGAGGTTGTGAGCACAGGAGGCTGGGGGCTGGCTTCCAGACATCCCATTTCCACTCATTCATTCAGTGTGTAACCGCAGCAACTCCAATAGCTTTGTACTTGGCTTTCACCTATGACAGCCGGTTTAATCCTCAATGCAGCCTCAGGCAATTGGTATCTTTGTTTCCATTTTACAGATTAGGAAACTAAGTTTCAAATGCAGATAAGCCACTTTCCCAAAGACAAGGGCTAGTTAGAGTCAGTCTGTATTCGAATATGCGTTCACTACGTCTATTTTCACAGGCTGCGAGTCACCATTACAAATATTTATTCATAGGGTTTTGATGGAGCTAGGATCCCGTCAGAAGCCAGAGCAGAGATGAATTTACCACTAGGTTAACAAAGATGATGCTTCAGGGTCTAAATTCACGTGATTACATCTTTTTGTAAAATTTACAGAAGATGTTATATCTGTAATTGGTTAAGATAATTGTCTCTTTCTATCCTGACTTCATCTCCAACCCACTTACCCTCTGGCCAAGTGGCATGGAGTGACTGTGGGCCAGGTTTGCTTTGGGAATGTATTCGCACGAGTTCAGTGGGAGATATTCCTATGGTCTCAGTCACTTTGGGAAATAGGTTACTGCTGCTTGTCCTTGGGGAGGAAGGACTTCCAGAAATCCTCTTGCTGTTCACTTTGCAGACCCACCGGGTATCACAACACAGAAGTGTAAGGTCAGAGGTTGAAAAACAATGTGACATATCTGATGGCACCAGGCAGTGGAAGCCTGTGGTTGGTGCAGGACAAACAAGGTATGAAAAGTACACAGCCAGAGCTAGTCTGCAGGAGCTTCTAATCATGAGATGTGCAGACTGAAGTGAGATGTTTGGTTCTCATCTAATAATCAATAGAAGGTCTTTCCTGTTAAGAATATAATCAGTGACATGTGTGTGTGTGTGTGTGTGTGTGTGTATATATATATATATATATGGCGGTTTTATAATTATATAATGTATATATTTATATATGTAATTATATAAATTATGTATGTAAATTATCTATAAAATTATATAATATAAAATATATAATATGTAAAATATATATAATATAAAATTATATAATAAGATATATAATTATAAAACTACCTTTTTTTGGTTGTTTGATGGGAGTCGTGTAAAATGGAATTCTCAGAATACTTGTATTTTGTGAAGTGTATCCAATTTGAGGCTGGGGCCAGGCCACAGTCAGATGGAAGGGGCCATTGATACCACAGCACCACAATTAGCAACTATGTCTGTGTGCAAAGTCATGTTTTATGCCTCCCAAATACTGTGACTAAAACTTGAGTTTTAATCAATCATGCTAGAAGAAAGCCTGAATTAGTTTTTTACTTTTTCTATATAAATAAGTATAGCAAATCATTGAAATCATATGAAAAGAGGATCAAAGAGTGTGCAGACACAAAATGTAGAAAGAAAATTTGTAAAGGTGTTATCAGGCAGATAACTAAAAATGAACAGGCTTGTTTTCTACATTTCATGATACTGTATTTGTCTGCTTTTGACATTCTGTTATTTACAAAAATTTTATTTCTAATTCTAAATAATCACCTAACATACCTTTAATTTTGTTATTTTATATTCTTTTTCTAATTGTGGGTCCCTGGAATTGTAAAAGTTTCAGGTATCAGATAAAATACAAACACCCCTGACCAGAGAGCAATTCTGTAAATTGTGGAGTGCTCTGAGCATGTCGGCAGTGGTAGTGCCTCTGCCTGGCAGGTGGAGACAGGGTGAGGATGTGATGGAGACTTTCATGGAAACTCCCATGGAAGTTAGAAGTCAGGGTGTCTCCTAATTGCCCTCCCCACTTTGGCCTTGCACTCCCAGGCCAGCCTTTTAAAATGCAAGGTCTTGAATGAAAGATCACAGCAGGGCCCCAGAAACTTTAGGGGTCATGAAGAAGGAATGGGATCACCACACTTGCCACAGAGAAGACAAAGTGTGAAGTTCTGCTGTGGGTCATCAGATTAGCCTTTACCTTGTGACTCTTAGCTCCAAAAAACACTGGTTCTGTCCCTTTGATGTTCACATTTAAGACATCAAATTTATTCATTGTGCATCCTTCCCACACCTCCACCCATCGCCTGCCCATATCCAAGGTCCCAGTCAAGTCCTTCCTTTTCTAGAAACTTCCTGGCTTGCCCAGCCTGCAGAGCATCCCCTAGGGGGTCTAATTTCCATCCTGCCCAGGCCCCTCCTTGGATACTTTGTGTCCTCTACATCCACCAGCTGTGTGCTCTCGGGCAGCCAATAAACCCTCTGAGAGTCAGGGTCCACATCTGTAAGCTGGGGGTGAGTAATGTTTAAGCAACCTGCCCTGTCTACCTGAGGAGCTGTGTGAGTACCAAATGTGCTCTAGGGGAGAAAGCATGAGCTATAAGTTACAAGCTCCAATAGTAAAGTCACTCTGCTGATTCTCTGTACAAGCAGCACCCTTCTGCAGAAGTAAAGGTGCCTTGCTGAGAAATTTTCTAAGTGCATGTTTCTTTTGGTTATGCCAAGCACTTGTTTCCAACAAGTAGTAAAGTCACTCTGCTGATTCTCTGTGCTTATGTCAGAGCTCCCCAGTTATATCTGGAGTAGGAGTACAGCATTCATGATCTTGAGACCTTCTTTAGCATCTTGTACAAAGAATGTGCTAAATCAGAACTTGGGAGTGCTAAGGTGGAAAGTGACTCAGTTTCTGTAGTCAGGCCTGGGCTGGAATTTTATATTGCCATATTGCCGATGTGATCTTGAAGAATTTACTTAACCTTGCAGAGCTTCTGTCTTTCTACTGTAAAATGGGAAGGAAAAAGAAATACTTAAGAGACCTGTTGAAGGCATTAACGAGGTCATGCATATAAAGTGTCCAGTATACCTTCTAGCATAGCATCTAGTAAATGGTTTTTGCCCTTGCAATTGTATATTTGGTAGACCTTATAAAAATACTTACTAGAATTTGTTTTATACCAATGACTCTGCTAGGCATGTGGGATGCAAGCATGAATAGGATTCAAGGTCATTGGTAATGAGGAAAATGCAAATTAAGACAAGAAACCATTTAAAATATACAACATATTGGAAACATCTAAATTATTGATACTATCAAGTATTAGAAGGGGTACAAAAGAGAAATTCTTCTTACTGATGGTGTGAAAATAAATGGGATTTTTAAAGGGCAATTTCACAATTTCTACTTACATTTAAATTATGCACATACCTTTATTTTAAGTTCTGTGGTACATATGCAGGATGTGCAAGTTTGTTACATAGGTAAATGTGTGCCATGGTGGTTTGCTGCACCTATCAACCCACCACCTAGGTATTAAGTCCAGCATATATTACCTATTTTTCTTGATGGTCTCCCATCCACAACAGGCCCCAGTGTGTGTTGTTCCCCTCCCTTTGTCCATATGTTCTCATTGTTCAGCTTCCACTTATGAGTGAGAACATGTGGTGTTTAAGTTTTTGTTCCTATGTTAGTTTGCTGAGGATTATGGCTTCCAGCTCCATGCATTTCCCTGCAAAGGACATGATCTTCTTCCTTTTTTTGGCTGCATAGTATTCCATGGTATAAATATACTACATTTTCTTTATCCAGTCTCTCATTGATGGGCTTTGGGCTTGAGTCCACATCTTTGCTATTGTGAATAGTGCTGCAGCGAACATACACGTGCAGGTATCTGTATAATAGAATGACTTATATTCCTTTGGTTATATACCCAGTAATGGGATTGCTGGGTCAAATGGTATTTCTGGTTCTAAGCCTTTGAGGAATTGCCACAGTCTTCTACAATGGTTTAACTAACTTACGTTCCCACCAACAATAAGAAGAAAAGTACAAAAGCGTTTCTATCTCTCTGCAGCCTCGCCAGCATCTGTTGTTTCTTGACTTTTTAATAATCACCATTCTGACTGGCATGAGATGGTATCTCATTGTGGTTTTGATTTATATGCACACACTTTTAACCCAACAATCCCACTTCTCAGTATTTACCCTAGTGAAACACTTACATGTGTAAATTATGAAACATTTACAAGGGTTTTTACTGCAGCATTGTTTATAAGAGTTAAAATTGGAAAAAAAAAATAACCCCACACTGCTTTAAATACTCATCAACAGAGTAATACAATCTATGGTGCAATAATACTATGAAATACCGTATATCAATTTTTAAAAAGAGAATGAATTAAGTCTATGTATACTAACATGGAAATATCTTGGTGTAATGTTATTAAGTGAAAAAGTAAGGTATAGAACAATGTATCATTTATGTTAACAACCCTCTCCTCTCACCCCCAGCAAAGGCTTTCATGTTTGCATATGACTATGGACACACCCAGGGAGAAAGCTGGATTGGAACAGTCAAAAATTATTGATAATATTTTCCCCTGAGGAAGGGCTGGTGTTACAGAGGTGTGTGAAAAAGTCCTATACTGTTCTGCTTAGTCAATACTGTCTCAACTATTAACAAGCACATGAATTCATGCTTCACATGAATTAAAAAGAAAAAAAATATTAGGGAGTAGTCCACTGGCACTTACTCTGATTACGGAGATAAGCAGGGTATAGGCTCAAATCTGGATTTTTGAGTTTTTGGATATCCTCTTAGTTGGTATTTTTCTTTGCTTTTTCTTAAGGCTTGTCTTAGTCCAGGCTGCTGCAACTAAGAACCACAGGCTGGGTTGCTTATAAACAACAGAAATTAATTCTTCACAGTTCTGAAAGCTAGAAGTCCAAGATCAGGGTGCCAGCATGTTTACATTCTGGTGAGCGCCCTCTTCCGGTTGCAAAGTGTTGACTTCCTGTTGTATCCTCACATGTCAGAAAGCTTTCTGCTCTCCTTCCTTCCTTCCTTCCTTCCTTCCTTTCTTCCTTCCTTCCTCTCTCTCTCTCTTTCTTTCTTCTCCTCCTTTCTCTTCCTCCTCCTCCTCCTCCTCCTTCTTCCTACTCTTCCTCTTCTTTCTCTTCCTCTTCCTCTTATATCTTTTTTTGATAGGGTCTTACATGTTGTGCAGGCTGTAGTGGAGTGGTGTGATCTCAGCTTACTGCAACCTTCACCTCCCAGGTTCAAGCCATCCTCCACCTCAGCCTCCTAAGTAGCTGGAACAATAGGAGTGAGCCACCATGCCTGGCTAATTTTTGTATTTTTTTGTGAAGATGGGGTTTTGCCATGTTTCCCAGGCTGATGGTGGACTCAAGCAATCTTCCCACTTCCCAAAGTGCTAGGATTACAGGTGTGAGCTGCTATGCCTGGCCTCCTGTTCTTATAAGGGCACTAATCTCATTCATGAGGAATTCACCCTTATGAACTAATTAGCTTCCAAAGGCCCAACCCCCAAAAACCATCACATTGGGAATTAGAGTTCAACATATGCTTCCTTTTTGGGAAACAACAATGAGTCCTTTACGTTCCACCCCTGGCCCCCAAATTTATGTCCTTCTCACATCCAAAATGTAATTATTCCATCCCAACAACCCTAAAAATCTTAACTTATTTTAGCATCAATTCTAAAGTCTAAAATTTGAAGTCTTATTTAAATATCATCCAAATAAGTTATAGGTGAGACTCAAGGTGTGATTAATCTGGAGACAAAATTTCTCTCCAGCTGTGAATGTGTGAAACAAAACAAGTAATTTGCTTCCAAAATACACTGGTGGAACGGGCATAGAATAGTCATTCCCATTTCAAAAGGGAGAAATAGGAAAAAAGAAAGGAGTGAAGGGTCCCAAGTAAGTCTGAAACCTAACAGGGCAAGCAGCATTAAACCTTACGTCTTCAGAATAATCTTCTTTGGCCTGATGCTCTGCCTTCTAGGTCCACTGGAGTGGCCAGTCCACTTTCCAGACCCCCTGGGGTGGTGGCTCTTTACCCAAAGCTCTGCCAGGGTCCTGCCCCCAGGGTTCTGCTGGATGGTAGTCATTTGGCCAGAGGTTGGCTGGCCTGTTGAAAGCTAGGTGACCTCCTTCCCCTTTGAAATAAAAGAAACAGCCAGGATGGTTTTTGAATTGCCTTCAGGGTCATTCTTCCCTTATCTTGAAGAATAGAGCGTGTTTTCAGCCAAATAGCTCTGTTGTCCCATCTGTGCTGCCCCATATGATGACCTTCCTTCATTCCTTCCCAGATCCTTCCCCTTCAGTTCAAACTGGCATTTTTTCTGCTGGGGTAGCTGGTAAGTCTGTGATTCACACTCATGCTAATCTCCTTATCAAATGGTCTCCAGCATATCCCTGATGCACTCTTTTGAACATGTTTTCTCATTTTTTGCAATATAGATAGGCTGATAATTTTCTAAATATTTAAGTTCTAGTTCCTTCTTACTTAATAATTCTGTCTTTGGGTTATTTCCTTCTCCTTGCATTTTACTATGAGCTATCAGGAGGAATTAAGTTACTCCTTCTACACTTAGTTTAGAAATCTACTCAACTAACTATCCAATTTCATCACTCACAAATTCTACCTTTCACAAGACACTGGAACATAAATACAATTTGGCAAAGTTCTTTTGCCATGTTACAACAAGAATTTCCTGTTCTCTGTTGTCCAGTTACATAATCCTCATTTCCATTGGAGACTTCATCAGAATGGCCTTTAAAAGTTTCTTCATAATGGTCTCAGTTTTTTCTAGCATGCACCTCAAAACTCTTCCAGTCTCAATACATTGCCTCATTTCAAAGTCACTTACATGTTTTCAGGCACTGTTACAGCAGCACCCCACTTCTTGGTACCAATTTCTGTCTCAGCCATAAATATCCAGTCCATAACAAGGCTGGAGTCCAGGAGAAGAGTAATGACTGAGCACACAGTATTAGTTTCACCCCTGGGGGTTTTAGAGTGTGGTCAGGAAACAACTTGACTCCACTCCTCTGCAGCCAGTTCAAATCTGTTCTGTGGTGCTAGCCAGCCCTGCCCTCTCTATTCCCTCTCTGGCTTGTCACTCAAGACTTATGCTGGCACCTCTGGCCATCTAGGGGTACACTTCTACACTTCTACATTCTTCCAGCTGAGGTCTCGGGCTTTCAGGAGACCCTCCTTGGCAGGATCCGAATAATCTCCAGCCAGTTCTCTCTCATAGGACCCCATCTGACCCCACATCTTCTGCCACGGGGATTTCAGCACACACGTGCTGGTCCATTGCAGCAGCCTGTCTTCATGCAACAGTGTTGCCTGAGCAGCTAGTCAACCACAGGCCTTTCAGATTTCACAGGCATGAATAAATTGGGTTTTCCAAGCTCTGGGAATGTGAGAAAAGCTCTCCCCGTGGTCCTAAAGCCCCTCTTACTAGGCTGGAGTTGAGGGGAGGAGGTGAGATTGCACATCAACTGTCTCCCCACCTCCTTTCTCCAGACGACTTTCCTCTCTCTTGTCTTTTATCCAACCTCAGCTATAGGCCAGAGGTGGGTAGTTTGCTAGGGGTCTTCTGCCTCACTGTGGACCATGGGATTTGTTGACATTCATTGTCCGTCTCGGGGCCTCAACAAAAACAAAGTTTGAATGAGCTCCATGTAACAGCCACAAAGAATGTAGTGCAGGTTGACTGTGACTTGGATCAAGACTGCGGACACGTTGAGATTATGGTTCTGAAGTCTTCACTTTAAAAATGAGAATACTGAGGCCTAAACAAGTTGTCCAAGCTCACACTGCTATTTAGTGATAGAGTTGGCAGTTAACATGAAATTGTTCATTGCTGATAACCCTTGTAGCTCCCAACTCCATGTCAATTCTCATAAGTTGCCTCATGACCAGGAAAGGCTTCATACTTTTTGACAGCCAGTATTGACATATTGCTATACGATCTATAAATTCTATAAAAACATTTAGAGATTATATGTTCTCTTTTCACATTTGTAATCAGATGATGGAGTGGGGCATAGCAGCAGGTCCGAGATTCACAACTAGGGTTCTGAGGCAGTACCAGGGACAAAGGAGAACGTGCTGGGGTTCCTAGGGCCCTGACATCACACTTGGAGAGGCCAGTTTGCCACACACAATCTCTTGCAATGGTTCCCAACTGGAGGACATCAGTGATGTCTGGAGATATTTTTGGTTGTCATAACTAGCAGGAGAGGGGGTGATGTTGGTACCTGTGGGCAGAGGCTAGGGATGCTGCTCAACATCCTGCCATGCTCAAGATAGTCCCCATAACAGACAATTGTCTGACCCCAAGCATCCATAGTGCTGAGAAACTCTGCTGTGGAGCATGAACTGCCAAAAGCTGTATTAATGACTACATCAGAAATTCAGAGGTGGAGAAAGGGCTTGAACCAGAGCATGATCTGCAAACCTCACACACGGGCAATGCCACTCTCCTCTTCCCTGCCATCCTGGCAGAAAGAGAGGTACCCATACCTGCTCTGTCCTTCCTTCTTTGCAGTGGCATTGAGAATGGAGTCCACCATCAAGACCAGTTTGAGTACAGGAACTCTTGTGCTGGAGAAACTCATCAGTATGAAGAGCATGCTATAGTGTTGGATTTACTCTGCTCAAACCTGTACTAGTCATTATCTTGCTGACAAAGCTCCAACAATTTAACTGTACAGTACTGTGATCTACAGACTCTGATGTTCAACCCACCCCTACCTTTTCCCTTCCTTGCACTCTCCTCTGACCATCACATGCTCCACCACCCTAAACTTCTATCTGTTCCAGAATGTGTCCTGCTTTTTCATTGCTAGGACCTCCTGTGTATTTTTTCTTGTGGGAAAAAAATTGTGCTTAAAAATATCACCCTCCCCACTTTCCCAGAAGATGATTTTCAGAAGACAACAGACAGCTGCTTAAATTAATTAAGAACAGAAACAACATGATGAAGAGTTTCCTCCCTGGCGAGCTGTGAAAGCTGTGAGACTGAAATTTGTTTCCATGCTAAAAAGTTTGCCTTTCAGAAAACTAAATTACTAACATTTTTTTTTTGAAAAATGAATCCTTTTGGATCTTTCTTGGAGTCTCAGCTCTTATTTGAGAAAACACTGCAAATAATTAGATTTGAGAGTCTGTGTTGAGAGCACCTAGCCTCTCCCACTCCCCCTTCCCTGCCTCCCGACCTTCCCTGCATTTGACAGGTAACACTGGGAAGGGCACCAGACAATGCCTGCCAGGCAGTCAGTGGCAAAGTTGGAGTGGAAGACAGGCCTGCCCTCTGGTAGCTCCTCTCTGTCCTTAGCTCTGTGACTTTGATGGGATCATTTGCCCTTTCTGGGCTTCCTCATCTGCTATGTCACCTGATTGTACCTTAACTGGAACACACAAGAACACATCAGAATGTTTTGATCAGTCACCATCAGCCCTGCTCATATGCTTCTAACTGTGATATACGCAGGTGTGTTCTTCCAAGGCCCCGTAATGGGTTTCTTCAGATTTCTTTATCTCTCCTAAGAGTTTGCTGAAATTACTCTAGTTTGACTTCTGTATTTTACCTCTTCCCCCTCTTTCTGATCCCAAGGTTCCTCTTTTCTTTTGCTACTAACAAGCTTCATCTATAAAGTCAGTGTAATGGTGGTGAACCAGCCTAAAGGCAGCAAGTCTGTACCAGCTCATTTCAGGATAAGATTTATAATGCAATTATGGTTCTGAGAATAGTCTCACCTTTGGGAGAAGGTGCTTTGATTAGAATTTGTAGCTGGATCCTCCTAGTGGGGCCTTATTCCTGATGCCAGTCTTACCTTCTATTTTTTAGAGAGTTCTCTACGAGTTTTAAAAGAAATATTTTAAAATCAACAGTTTTTTATTATGAATCCTTTTGGAGCTGATAAAAAGCAACAAGCATTCATTTCTTCATTCAGCAAATATGCCCTGAACACACACTGTATATCAGGCTCTAGGGCTACAGATATGAACCAGACTGACTTGTATCTTCCAGAAGCCTGAAGACTAATAAGGGAATAAATGCATTCACTCAGTGTTCCAGGTATTATCCAGGTGTTGAGCATTTAGTGCTGAATGAGACTGCTGAGTTCCTTGCTGCTATGGCAGTCACATTCTAGACTGGGGAGAGAGAGAGAATTAATAAATGGGGAGGTATATAAAAAAAGGAAACATTAGGTAGTGATAATGCTCTAAAAAAAATAAAACTCAGTAATGTGATAGAGGCTGGGACCTACTTTATTACTGAGGCTGGGGACTTACTTGTCTTTAGTCTGATACCGGAATGTCAAGAAGGGGTGTGCATGTCAACATGTAGAGGAAGGGAGTTCCAGGAGGGGGAAATCTCAAAGACCCAAAGTAGCTGGAGCTTGTTGGGTTTGAGGACAGAGATACTGTAGCTTAGAGAGTAAGATGACATCAGAGGAACACAGCTTGCTCAATTATGCAGGGCCTCATAGGCCAGGGGATGGAATTTGGATTTTATTCCAGTACAGTGAAATAAAATTATTCAAAAGTTTTAAGCAGAGGAATGACATAATCTGATTTATGTTTTATAAAGATAATAATGTTCTAGCTTTATCGGATTTTGCAATTAAAGTTGGTTTGGCTGCAAAAATAAATTGGGCACTTTCTAAACAAATGAGATAATAGTTCTCCAATTTTGTTATGTGTCAGAATCACCTGGAAAGTTAATAAGGAATACAGAGACCCAGACTTGTTGAAGTAAAGCAGGCACTGGCCCTTCATTTTTTTCCACTGACTTACCTAGAAGATTCTTATTCACAGCAATGTTTGAAAACCACTGGGTTAGAAAGCAATGCAATTATCTATTGTTTAAAAGTTAGTTAAAATGCAGCTATAAGTACATCGGTTTCTGATGACTTTTTCAATGGTAGACCTTTAATTATCTTTCAGGTTTCTTCTGTGGCAATTGATCTATTTAACAAAACTATAAAAGAACTGCATTTATGATATAAATGCAAAAGTTTCTAAATATTAGTCAATAAATTCCAGCAACATATCAAAAGAATAAAATGAGATGATGAGGCAGAGTTGTTTTCTAGTAAACGAAGTTTCAACATCAACGAAACATGTAAACATATCTATTATATTAACAAACCAAAGGAGAAAACTTGCCTGACCACAGTAACAAATGCTAAAGCATTTGATAAAATTCAGCAGTAGTGCCTATACCAACTCAAAAAAATAGGGATCAAATGAAACTACAGAATATGATAAAGACTAAATACAACAATGACAGGAATATGAACAAATAAAAATCAGTGGTAAACGTTATCCTAAGTGGAAAAAAATTAATTAAAATTAAGAACAGTAGAGAAAGCCTGCTATCCCCTTCATTATTTAACATGGTTAGGAAGGTTTTAGTGAATGCAAGAAAACAGCAAAATAAAATAACTGCTGAAAACATTTGGAAAGAAGAAATAAAACTATGTTTTTTAGCTTATGATAGATTTTAAACTAAAAAATCTAAGAGATTCTAGTAAAACTCAATTCTAGTAAAACTACAATTATTAAGAGAATATGATAAAGTGGCTAGATATGGGAGCTATCTACAAAAATTAATGTCTTTTCTCTAATTTGATATTGAAAAGTCTGAAATATACACAGTGAAAGATAACAACAACAAGAAAAAGAGAAATATAAAGTACTTGAGTAAATAAAAGATAAAGGCAGTAAGTGTACACAAAGAAAACTATGACAATCTTACTTAAAGACATAAAATCAGCCTGAGCCAAAAATACGCATTGTTCTTGAATGTGTGAAACAAGAATTTCTTCAAGTAAAAGACTTTCTGTTGCACACCTATTTATTACTCTAAATCAATATTCAATGTCAATGCCATGCCAAATAGAATCCCCCATTTTCTGGGGAGAGGGAATTTAGACAATGATCCTAAAGTTTATATGAAAGAATAAAAGCCTGAGAGAAAATATCCATGAGAAGTATGGTAATAAACAGGGAGTAGAGACAAGATATTATTATACCCGAAAGCCACTGTAATCAAGTGAATATGGAATTAGTTTATGAATGGACAAATAATAAGACACAAAATAGGGAACTCATGTATATGTCCTAATACCTGTGAGACTTTAATATTTAAGAAACAAAGCTGGCACAACCAGCTATTCATCTGAAAGAAAATAAAAGTAGACACACATCTTAAGCCATCTTTTATTCTATATAATACATAAAATATATTTCAGATAAATTAAATAGATGCAGCAAAATCTAGAAAACTACATGTACAATATGGGAGTTAGGAGTATCTTCTTAACTAAAACTGCAAATCCAAAAGGTATATAAGACTATAAGCATATGACAAAATATTAACAAAATGAATCCAGAAGCACATAAAAAGGTAATCCGACATGATCAAGTAGGCTTTATCTCTGGGATGCAAGTTTGGTTCAGCATACACAAATCAACACATGCGATTCATCATGTAAATTGAACTAAAGACCAAAACCGCAGTTACCTCAATAGATGCACAAAAGGCTTTTGATAACATTCAACATCCCTTCATGTTAAAAACTCTTAATAAAGTAGGCATCAAAGGAACATACTTCAAAATAATAAGAGCCATCTATGACAAACCCATAGCCAACATCATACTGAAAACTGGCACAAGACAGGGATGTCCACTCTCAACACTCCTATTCAACATAGTATTGGAAATCTTGGCCAGAGCAATCAGGCAAGAGAAGGAAATAAAAGGCATCCAGCTAGGAAGAGAGGAAGCCAAACCATCTCTGTTTGCAGATGACATGATTCTATAGCTAGAAAATCCCATAGTATCTGCTCAAAATCTCCTCTAGCTGATAAACAACTTTAGTGAAGTTTCAGGATACAAAATCAATGTGCAAAAATAAAAAGCAGTCCTATTTACTGCCAGCACCTAAGCTGAGAGCCAAACCAGAAATGCAATCTCATTTAGAATTGTCACAAAATGAATAAAATACCTGAGAATACAGATAATCGGGGAGGTGAAAGATCTTTACAAGAAGAACTACAAACCACTGCTCAAAGAAATCAGAGATGACACAAACAAATGGAAAAACATTCCATGCTCATGGATATGAAGAATCAATATAGTTAAAATGGCCATACTACCCAAAGCAATTTACAGATTCAATGCTATTCCTCCCAAACTACAAATGGCATTCTTCACAGAACTAGAAAAAACTATTTTAAAATTCATATGGAACAACAACAAAAAGCCCAAATAGCCAAAGCAATCCTAAGCCAAAGGAACACAGCTGGAGGAATCACATTGCCTGACTTCAAACTACTACAGGGCAATGATAACTCAAACATAATGGTAATGGTACAAAAACAGACACATAGACCAGTGGAACAGAATAGAGAGCCCAGAAATAAAGCCACACACCTACAACCATCTCATCTTCGACAATGCCGACAAAAACAAGCAATGGGGAAAGGACTCTCCATTCAATAAATGGTGTTGGGATAGCTGGCTAGCTATAGAAGATTGAAACTGGACTCCTTTCTTATACTATATACAAAAATCAACTCAAGATGGATTAAATATACCTAAATGTAAAACCTAAAACTATAAAACCTTAGAAGATAACCTAGGAAATACCATTTTGGATATTGGAACTAGAAAAAATTTTATGGTGAAAACACCAAAAGCAATTGCAACAGAAGCAAACATTGACAAATGGAACCTAATTAAACTAAAGTGATTCTGCCCAGAAAAAGAAAGTGGGAACAGAGTAAACAGGCAATCTACAGAATGGGAGAAAATACTTGCAAACTGTACTGATACAGGTCTGATATCCAGAATCTACAAGATACTTAAATGAACATTCAAGCAAAAAGCATTACCCATTATAAAGTGGGCAAAGGGCATGAACAGACACTTTACAAAAGAAGATGTATGTGCAGCAAAAAAGCATTAAAAAAATGCTTAATATCACTAATCATTGGAGAATTGCAAATCAAACACAATGAGATACCGTCTGACACCAGTTAGAAAATGGCTATTATCAAAAAGTCAAAAAATAACAGATGTTAGTGAGGTTATAGAGAAAAGGGAACACTTATACACTGTTGGTGGGAGTGTAAATTAGTTTGGCTTTTGTGGAAAGCAACGTGGCAATTCTTCAAAGAACTGAAAACAGAACTACTATTTAACTGAACAATCCCATTACTGGGTATATACCCAAAGGAATATAAATTATTCTACCATAAAGACACATTCATGCCTAAGTTCCTTGCATCACTATTCACAAAGACATGGAATCAACCTAAATGCCCATCAACAGTAGACTGGATAAAGAAAATGTGGTAAATATATACCATGGAATACTCTGCAGCCATATAAAAGGACAAGATCATGTTTTCTGCAGGAACATGGATGGAGCTGGAGGCCATTGTCCTTAGCAAACTAATGGAGAAACAGAAAACCATATACTGCCTGTTCTCACTCATAAGTGGGGGCTAAATAATGAGGACACATGGCTAGAAAGAGGGGAACAACAGATACTGGAGCTTACTGGAGAAAGGAGGATGGGAGGAGGGAGAGGTTCAGAAAAAAAAACAAAACCCTTGGGTACTGTGATTACCAGAGTTACCAAATAATCTGTATGCCAGACCCCTGAGTTACAAGTTTACCTATATAACAAACGGGCACGTTTATCCCTGAACCTAAAATACAATATTAAAATAAAAGAATTTTGCAAAAAAGAAAGTGAAGATATACTTGAATAAGTAAAAATAAAAATTTTGAGTATATAAAAATCCCACAAAGTCAAATATCAAAGATAATGCTTTGATAATATTAGTGATAAAAATGAACAAAGTGTGAATATTTTTAATATTCAAAGATCTCTTAGAAGTTGACAAGAAGGCAAACAAGCATTAAGAAAATGAACAAAAGTTGTACATTTTCAACTCAGAGAAAAGCAAATACCAGTGCCCAGTGAGCTTACTAAATGATGTTTACATTAACTCTCAATTAAGGAAATAGATTAAAATCACTATAAGATATAATGTTAAACCCATTGATTGGCAAAATTTAAAAAGAACTATAATACTTGTAGTTTTATAGTACTTGTAGTGTTTGCTTGGAGAAATGTGAAAAGTTACAATCTCTTTATAAAGCAATGGGCAATATCTATTGAAATGAAAACTAAATATATACTTTGTCTCAGCAGATCTATCTACTCCTGGTAATCTTTCTCACAACTATTAAATTCTCATGATTTAAGAATTCATAAGTAAAGGTGATTCATGTGGCATTATTCACAGTGGTAAAGCAAAGAAAAACAAATAAGTGAGCAAAGTGAGTACCTATCAATAATTGAATACATGAATACATTGTGGTTGAACACATACCACAGAATACTATATAGTCCTTAAAAATGAGTTAGTTATTTAGTTGACTGGTCTTAGAACTAACTATTATTGAGTGAGAAAAGCATGATGCAATAAAATATATAAGGATTCCATTTTTATAAATCAAACTGACAAAATGCCTCCTAAATGCCAGCAGATATGTATATGCACATATGTATCTCTGTAGAATTGAAATAACACAGAAAAATAATAATGGGTGCAGATGAGGAGAAATATAGCTTATCAAGATGGGCTATAGTGTTTGGGGAGTGGGGAGGTTGATGTAGGTGAAGGGGGAAAATGGGAAACCAAATAAAAAAAAATAGAAGAAAAAACTAAATAGAAAAAATATACATGTAATCTCATTCATATAAAATTTAACATACCTCTTTGGGAGGTATATTAATAGTTTGAGATCCCTATTGTAAATCTAGTTACAGTTAGTGATAAGATCAATCAACTAAATAGCTAACTCATTTTTAAGAACTATATAGTGTTCTATGGTATGTGTGTGTGTATATATATATATATATATATTATTTGTGTGTGTGTGTGTGTGTGTATACAAATAATTAAGTAAAATGATTTTTTAAAATCAAACATTCCAAAAGTATTTAAAAGGTCACTCTAGACAATATGAGAAGAATGGAACAATGGATATAGTATGCAAATGGAAGCAGGATGGGCAGTTACAAGGCCATCCAATAATCCAGGTAAAAGATGATGGAGGCTGCAACTCAGTGTTTATTGTAGAGACGACAGAAATAGATACATCTTGGAAGTGTCAGATCTTCTGATAGATATGGAAAGAATTGAAAGATAAAAATGGGACTCAAGGACAAATCTTAAATTTTTGCTTCATCAACTGGGTGGATAGTGGATTCATTTTATAGGTAGAAAAGACTGAGTGATGATTGGCTTGGTTGAGGGAAGAAATAAGGGTTATCTTTGGGAGGTATGTTAAAAGTTTTGAGATCCCTATTGTAAATCTAGTTGGAAAGGTCAAGTAAGTAGAAAGACCTAGACTCTTACTGCTAAATGAGTTGACAATGACTATCTCTCATTTTGGATAGTGAGGTAGTTGACATGACCTCTCAATATCACCATCTTAGATAGTAGTAAAGTGAGAGGAGCCAGTCATCGACAGACAGAGAAAGACAATATTTGTTGAGCACTTATGGTAAAGTAGACCATTCACAAAACTGAGTTCATCGAATCCTCATAGCACCTGAATGGGGAAGCTGTTATTGTCCTCCTTGAAGTGGGTGTTGGTGTGCCTCACCCTTATCTGCTTCTTGAGGACCAGGACACCCTTCCCTGGCAGCCAGACATCGTAGCTGTTGATACCCCACAGCTGAGACCACTGCATGGTGGCTCAGGTTCTTCCCTGCCCAGGCTTGCTTCTCTCACTCCATCAAATGATGTTTCAAGAGTAGTTCCTAAGATCAGTTGTAGACAATATTCCCAAGAGTATTCCTTCTTGCTGACAGTTCCCCATTTCAGAGTCTATTTTCTGGGGAACCTGAACCCTCAAGATCAGAGATGACCAATTACTAGATCAGGACTTAGATCCAGTTTCCCTGAATAAAGAATGTTTTCTGTTTCTACATGAACTGAGAGAGCTTTATGATAATCTCTGTTGGAAGACAAGCTATGGTTCTTGGGAATTTGGTGTTTCCAACTGGTTATGTGCTGTCCAGAAGCCTTAGAGTAGGTGCCAACAGTCAGGAGCTGAGCCACTATGTGGCTTTCTAGTCCTGTGAACCCAGATCTGCTTCTTCTAAGAAGTCTTCTTGCCCTTTCAGTCAGGTTCAAAGTGAGTGAATGCTTAGCTCTAGGATGAGCTAACCAAGACCTTCCTGACCAGACTGGAGACAGTTGGTGCCCATTCCTGCACCTCTGCCTGGATGTATGCTATGCATCCTTCAAGGTCTAGGTCACTTGCCACTTTCCCTCTGAAGCCTTCTTATAGGCAGAATTAGTTAATTCAATCAACAACACATGATAATGCATCTCCTCCTAGGTGGCAGGTTCTGGAGGTGATTACATACTCCTCTGTGTTCATTCCTCCTGCAGTGTGCCTCTTCGAGAGCACTTATCACAGGTTATAATTATTGATACCTTGGTCTCTCCTACTGGACTCTGCATTCCTTTAGAGTCACTGTCTTACTTATCTTTGCATGGTCAGCATTTTTTTTTTTTTTTTTTTTTTGAGACAATGTCTTAGTTTGTCACCCAGACTGGAATGCAGTGGTGAGATCTCAGCTCACTGCAACTTCTGCCTCCCAGGTTCAAGCGATTCTCCTGCCTCAGCCTCCTGAGTAACTGTGATTACAGGCGCCCACCACCATGCCTGGCTAATTTTTGTGTTTTTAGTAGAGATAGGGTTTCACCATGTTGGTCAGGCTGGTCTCGAACTCCTGACCTCAAGTGATCCACCCACCTTGGCCTACCAGAGTGCTGGGATAATAGGCGTGATCCACCGCACTCGGCCAACTCAGCTTTTTATACAGCACCCAGTGTAAAATAAGCACTGAGTAAGTGGTGGATAATTTTAATTTGCTAAACACTTTAAACTCAATTTCTGCTTCAGAGTTTTATAGTTTCAGAACCCAGGGCTAACAAAGTTGTAATGCTCTCTCCCCGACCCACATTGACAAGTTTTGGTTTGGATGTCTCAAAATAAACAAGATACCACCTGGAAGACATTTTACCCATAAAAGCCACTCTCATATCTTAGCAGTGAGGACAGTCTCTTTGTTCCCAATCTTCCTCTTTCACTCTTGCTCTCAGTAGGGGAATTCTTTCTCTGCCTCCCCCTCCATATAAAATCTCCTCTGTGTCTTGTTCCACTTTGCTCCTCTGCCCTGCCCCTTCTGTCTCCAGGGCCAATCTCTTCACAAGGGCCTTTGCCCTTCCTTTGGGATCTTGCTGCATTCAGGATCTCTGCCTTTGCTCCCATTGTGAATCCCTCCTTCAGGCTTCACACATCCACCCTGGAGCAAGCTTCTTTCAACCCTCTGCCTACTCCAGCTCCTGTTGCATCTTTATTCACCATTCACCTGCATACTTCTTGGAAGAATAGGTATGTCATTGGCTTTCATTTATTCCTCATATCACTCTTTGAGATATGATGTCACAAATGCTCACTCACAAATTCTGTGCACCTGCTCTTAAAAGGGTTATTGATAATTTCATAATTTTAAAATCAAGTCTTGCCCTCTTTATCTTCAACCATTTTGGAACATTTAAACTATTTGCCCTTTCTCCCTTTGGAAATTCTCTTCCCTTTCGAGCATCTCCAAAAGCATGGTACAGTGAAAAGGAATATAGACTTGAGAGTTAAACAAAATGGAGTTGACCTTCCAGTTCCAAAATAGTAGTGGTATGAACTTGGACGGCTTTCTTTCCAGCCTTAATTTTCTTATTTGTAAAATGGGGAGATAACTGTAAAGGCTCTGTAGGAAGGTATCTTAGTCAGGTTGGGCTGGTATAACAAAGTACTATAGAGTTGGTAGTTTGCAAACAACAGAAATTTATTTCTCCTGGTCTGGAGGCTGGAAGTCTTAGATCAAGGTGCCAACATAGTCGTGTTCTGTTGAGTGTCCACTTCTGGGTTGCAGACTGCAGACTTCTTGTATCATCACATGGTGTAAACAGCACCAGCTAGCTCTCTGGCCTCTTCATATAAAGGCACTAATCTTATTCATAAGGGCTCTGCCCTCATGAACAAATTAACTCCCCAAAATCCTGTTTCCAAAATATTATAACACTGGTGATTAGATTTCAATGTATCCATTTTGGAGGAACACAGAAATTCTGTTCATAACAGATAATCATGCAGTGAAAATAAGATGATATATTGATTATTTGCCTGACACAGTCCCTCAGACCGCATAATTACCTTATCAGTTCCTCTTGACTTCCATTTAGGCACAATTCTGGCTCTCTTTCTTCCTGTCTATAGCCTCTCTTCCTCTTTCCATCTGCTAACAGGGAGGTCTTTAAGGAACAATGTATAAAGGGATATTAAAGAGTTCTTTGACTTTTTAACAAGAACCAGATAGGCAGCTGATAATTCAAAACTTTTAATGAATAAGCCCTTCAATTTTGGCTTAATTATTTACCTCATGTATAATTATAACCAGAATAAATTTCTACCATTTCAGCATTGTACCTCAATTCATGCTCCTTTACAACAATTTCTAATGATTTTGCAACAATGTCTATATCAGGGCTCTGATTGTAGAGACTCATTGAATCTATTGCCAATTGAACTACTTATTATTATGCATTCAGAATGAATGTAAATTTTCTCACGTTCCTTGAAAGGAATTAGACACAGCTTGATATATTAATGAAATCATTACCATTTCATTAAACTGCATGTTTTGAACTGGACTATTCTGTGGCTTATTGAAATGCAAAAAGTGCATTCTCTTATGTGCATAATCACAGTTGACGGACAAACTTATAGCACTCGAAGGCTGCAGCTTCTTGCATGAAATATCTTCCTCCACAGGCATGAACTTCTCCCTAAAATGATTAAAAGTCAGGTGGATTTAAATAAAGAAGAAAAAGAATCTATGCAAAACAACTTTTTATTTCAGAAAAAGAAGAGAGTTTTTTATCTGATTCTCAGAAACTAAGGTTAATTTGTTTAGATGTGTGTAGAAATTATTATGTGTAGAAATGGGTTTCAGACTTCAAATTATCACGTGTAGAAATGGTTTTCAAACGACCTTCCTCTACATGCATGAAATTCTCCATAAAATTATTAAAAGTCAGATGAATTTCAATAAAGAAGAAAAAGAATCTATGCAAAACAACTTTTTCTTTTAGAAAAAGAAGAGAGTTTGTGATTCTCAGAAACTAAGGTTAATTTATTTACATGTGTATAGAAATTATTATGTGTAGAAATGCTTTCAACTTCACCCATATGAGTGAAGTTTAGGAATATGCTTCTATAGTAATTAATACTATTAATTGATTATTTATATATTATTATTTTATTTAACCATTGACATATTATAATTGTACATATTTTTGGGGTACAGAATGATGTTTCAATACATATAATGTACAGTGATCAGATCAGGAGAATTAGCAGATCCATCATCTGAAACATTTATTATTTCTTTGCAGTGGGAACAATCAATATCCTCCTTCTAGGTATTTAAAACTATATGGTATATTATTATTAACTATACTCATCCTACAGTGGCATAGAACACTAGAACGTATTCCTCCTATCTAGCTGTAATTTTTGTATCCTTTAACAAATCTCTCCCTATCCTCCTCTTCCCCTTACCCTTCCCAGTCTTCAGTATCCTCTGTTCTACATTTTACTTCTTCTATGAGATCCACTTTTTTAAAGTTTCTACATCTGAGTGAAAACATGCATGTTCAAATTTCTGTTCCTGGCCTTTTCCTTTTAACATAATGTCCTCCAATTCCATCCATGTTATGAATGAAAGAATTTCATTTTTAATGGCTAAATAATATTCCATTGTGTATATATACCACATTTTCTTTATCCATTCATCGATTATTGGACACCTTGGTGGATTCCATATCTCATGAATAGTGCTGCCATGAGTGTGGTGATGCAGGTGTCTCTTTGATATACTGATTTCATTTCCTTTGGATAAATGCCTAGTAGTGGGACTACAGGATTATATGGTAGTACTATTTGTAATTATTTTTAGGAATCTCTCTACTGTTTTCCACAGTAGCTGTACTCGTTTACATTTCCACCAACAGTGGGAATGTTCCAGCAGTTCCCTAATTTCCACTTCTTCACCAGCATTTTTTTTTTGTCTTTTTGATGTTAGTCATTCTAAATGGGGTGAGATGACACTTCACTGTAGTTTTGATTTGCATTTCCCTGATAATTAGTGATGTTTGTTAAGCATCATAAAAATATTTTTTGGCCATTTGCATGTCTTTCTTTGAGCAATGCCTGTTCAGATCATTTGCTGATTTTTATTTGAAATTTGTTGTTATTGTTGAGATATTTGAGTTCCATGTATATTCTGGATATTAACTTCCTGTTGGATGAATAGTTTGTAAATATTTTCTAGCATTCTGTAGATGGTCTTTTCACTCTTGTTTTCTTTGCTGTGAAGAAGCATTTTTATTTGACATTATCCCATTTGTTTATGTTTGCTTTCAATGCCTGTGCTTTTGAGATCTTATTCATCATTTTATTTTTTCTAGACCAATATCCCAAAGTATTTCCTCTCCGTTTTCTTCTGGTAGTTTTATAGTTTTGGGTCTTGCATTTAGGTCTTTGATCCATTCGGAGATGATTTTTGTATAAGGTGAGAGGAGACCTCGTTTCATTCTTCTGCCTATGGGATACTCAGTCTTCCCAGCACCATTTATTGAAGAGACTGTCCTTTCCCCAGTGAGAATCCTTCATTCCTTTGTCAAAAATCAGTACATGTAAAAATAACTAAAAGTGTATAATTGGATTGTTTGTAACACAAAAGAAATACTTGAGAGGATAGATACTCCATTTTACATGATGTGATTATTATGCATTGCATACCTGTATCAAACCATCTCCTGTGCCCCTTAAGTATATACACCTACTATGTATAGAAATTAAAATAAAAATGAAAAAAAATCAGTTGGCTGTAGATACATGGATTGATTTCTGGGTTCTCTATTCTGCTCCGTTGGTCTATGAGTCTATTTTTATGCCAATATCATGCTGTCTTGGTTACTACAGCTTTTTAGTATCTTTTAAAATCGGGTAGTATGATGCCTTCAGTTTTGTTCCTTTTGCTCAGGATCGCTTTGGCTATTTAGGGTCTTTTGTGGTTCCATATAAATTCTAAGGTTTATTTATTTTTTATTTTTTTTCAGATGGAGTCTCACTCTTGTCACCAGGCTGGAGTGCAGTGGCACAATCTTGGCTCACTGCAACCTCCGCCTCCTGGGTTCAAGCGATTTTCCTGCCTCAGCCTCCCAAATAGCTGGGACTACAGGGGAATGCCACGACGCCCAGCTAATTTTTGTATTTTTAGTAGAGATGGGGTTTCACCATGTTGGCCAGGATGGTCTCATTCTCTTGACCTCTTGATCCACCCACCTCAGCCTCCCAAAGTGCTGGGTGAGCCACTGCACCCGGCCAAATTCTAAGATTTTCTTTTCCTGTTTTTGTGAAGAATGTCATTGGTAGGTTGACAGGGATTGTGTTGAATCTGTATGTTATTTTGGGTAATTTGGTCATTTTAACAATATTAATTCTTCTAATCCATGAGCATGGCATATCTTTCCATTCTTTTATGTTCTCTTCAATTTATTTCATCAGTGTTTTGTAATTTTTCTTGCAGAAGTTTTCCACTTCTTTGGTTACATTTATTACAAGATGACATGGCTTGGCTGTGTCCCCACCCAAACTGTAGCCCATAATTCCCACATGTTGTAAGAAGGACCCCGTGGGAGATAATTGAATCATGGGGGTAGTTTCCCTCACACTGTTCTTGTGGTAGTGAATAAGTCTCATGTGATCTGATGTACGGCTTTTCCTTTTGCTTGGCTCTCATTCTCTCTTGCCTGCTGCCGTGTAAGATGTGACTTTCGCCTTCTGCCGTGATTGTGAGGCCTCCTCAGCTGCATGGAACTGTGAGTTCATTAAACCTCTTTTTTGTTTATAAATTATCCAATCTTGGCTATGTCTTTATCAGTAGTGTGAAAACGAACTAATATGCGAGGGTATTTTTTTTTGGGGGTAGCTATTGTAAATGGGATTGCCTTCTTGATTTCTTTTCTTGCTGGTTTATTATTAGTATATAGAAATGCTAGTAAGTTTTGTATGTTGATTTTGTGTCCCGCAAGTTTACTGAATTTGTTTATCAGTTCTAAAAGTTTTTTGGTTGAGTCTTTAGGTCTTTCTATGCCATCTGAAAACTGGGACAAATTGACTTCCTCCTTTCCAATTTGGATGCCCTTTCTTTCTTTCTTTGTCTAATTCTTCTGGCTAGAACTTCCAGTACTATGTTGAATAAGAGTGGTGAGAGTTGGCTTTGTCTTGGTCTAGATCTTAGAGAAAAAGCTTTCGGCTTTTCCTGTCACGTGTGATGTTAGCTGTGAGTTTGTCATGTATGGCCTTTACTGTGTTGATGTACTTTCCTTCTACACCTAATTTATTCAGAGAGTTTTATCATGAAGCCATGTTGAATTTTATCAAATGCTTTTTCCGTATCTGTTGAGATAATAATATGGTTTTTATCCTTTATTCTGGTTGTGTGATGTATCACATTTGTTGATTTGCATATGTTGAACCAACTTTGCATACCTGGGATAAACCCCACTTGACCACGATGAATGATCATTTTAATGTATTGTTGGATTCAGGTTGCTAGTATTTTGCTGAGGATTTTTGCATCTTTGTTCATCAGGCATATTGGGCTATAGTTTTCTTTTGTGCATGTGTGCGTATGTGTGTTCTTCTTTGGATTTTGTATTAGAGTTTTGCTGGCTTTGTAAAATGAAGAAGATTCCCTCTGCTTCATGTTTTGTTTAGAATAGCTTGAGAATAATTAGTATTACTTTTTCTTGAAAATTATTGGTAGAATTTAGGGTTGAAGTCATCCAGTCCTGGACTTTTTTTTGTTGTTGGGAAATTTATTTATTACTATTACAATCTTGTTACTTGTTATTGATCTGTTCAAGTTTTCTATTTCTTCTTCTTTTAATCTTGGTAGATTATATGTGCTTAGAAATTTGTTCATTTGCTCTAGATTTTCAAATTTATTGGCATATGTTTGCTCATAGTAGTCTCTAATGTCCTTTGTATTTCTATGGTATCAATTGTAATGTCTTTTTTTTTGTTTCTGATTTTATTATTTGGATATTTTCTATTTTTTCTTAGTCTAGCTAATGTTTTGTCAGTTTTGTTTATCTTTTCAAAAAAACAACTTTTTGTTTCATTGATATTCTATATTTTTTAGCCTCAATTTTATTTCTGCTCTGATCTTTATTATCTCTTTTTACTAATTTTGAATTTGGTTTGTTCTTGCTTTTCTAGTTACTTGAGATGTATCATTAGATTGTTTATTTAAAATCTTTGTAGTTTTTTATATAGTTTTTTTGATATAGGCATTTATTGTTATAAAATTACCACTTAATACTGCTTTTGCTGTGTCCTATAGGTTTGGTATGTTGTGTTTCTATTTTCATTTGTTTCAAGGAATTTTAAATTTTTATATTAAATTTCTTCCTTTACCCTTTGGTCATTCAGGAACATGTTTAATTTCCATGTGTTTGTGTAGTTTCCAAGGTTCCTGTTGTTATTGATTTCTAATTTTATTCCATTGTGGTTAGATATTTGACATAATTTTGATTTAAAAAAATCTTTTGAGACTTGTTTTGTGTTCTAAAATATGTTCTATTCTGGGGAATCTTCTATTTGCTGATGAAAAGAATGTATATTATGCAGCTAGTGGATGCAATGTTCTGCAAATGTCTGTTAGGTCCATTTGGTATATAGTGCAGTATAAATCTGATGTTTCTTTGTTGATTTTTGTCCAGATAATATATTCAATGCTGAGAATGAGAAATTCCCAAAATTATTTCACAAGTGTCTATCTCTCCTTTTAGATGTAATAATATTTTATTTATATATCTGTGTGGTTCATTTTTGGGTGGATATATATTCATAATTATTATATTCTCTCTCTGAATTGATCCCTTTATTCTTATATAATGTCATTTGTTGTCTCCTTTTATTTTTTGACTTGAAGTCTGTTTTGTCTGATTGAAATATAGCTACTTTTGTTTGCTTTTGGTTTCTTTTTGCATGGAATATCTTTTTATATCCCTTCATTTTCAGTTGATGTATGTCTTCACAGCTGAGGCAACTTTCCTATAGACAGCATATAGTTGGGTTTTGAAGTTTTACTCAAGCAGTTGTCTATGTCTTTTATTTTAATTAATTAATTAATTAATTATTGAGGTGGAGTCTGGCTCTGTCACCCAGGCTGGAGTGCAATGGCAAGATCTTGGCTCACTACAGCCTCCATCTCCCAAGTTCAAGCAATTCTCCTCCCTCAGCCTCCCAAGTAGCTGGGATTACAGGTGTGCACCACCACACCCAGCTATTTTTTTATTTTTTAGCAAAGACGGGGGTCTCACCATGTTTTGCCAGACTGGTCTTGAACTACTGACCTCAAATGATTCCCTGCCTTGGCCTTCCAAGTGTTGGGATTACAGGCCTGAGCCACCATGCCCAGCCCCAGTTAGCTATATCTTTTAAACAGAAATTTTAATCTTTTATATTCAAGGTTATTATTATTAAGGGAGGACTTACTCCTGTGATTGTATTGATTGTATCTGGTTATTTTATATATTATCTTTTATTTATTTCTTCTATTATTGTTTATTTTTGTGGTTGGGTGGTTTTTGTGTAGTAATAAGGTTTGATTCATTTATCTTTATTTTTTGTTTATTGGACATACCAGTGAGTTTTATAGTTTACTTGTTTTCATGATGGTGGTTATCATCTTTTCACTTACATATGTAAGAGTCCCTTGAGCATTTCTTGTAAGGCCAGACTAGTTATAATAAATATCTTCAGTTTGGCCAGGTGCAGTAGCTTATGCCTGTAATCCCAGCACATTGGGAGGCCAAAGCAGGTAGATCATCTGAGGTCAGGAGTTCAAGACCAACCTGGCCAACATGGTGTAACCCTGTCTCTGCAAAATAAGTACAAAAATTAGCTGGGCATGATGGCAGGTGCCTGTGATCTCAGCTACTTGGGAGGCTAGGGCAGGAGAATCACTTGAACCTGGGAGGCAGAAGTTGCAGTGAGCCCAGATCTCACCATTGTACTCCAACCTGGGCAACAGAGTGAGACTCTGTCTCAAAGAAAAATCCATAGTTTTTGCTTGTCTGTGAAATATTTTACTGCTCCTTCATTTCTGAAGGGTAATTTTGCTGGGAATAATATTCTTGGTTGACAGTTTTTTTTTTCTTTCAGCACATTGAATGTATCATCCTACTATCTTCTGGTGTATAGGATTTCTACTGAGAAATTCATTGTTAGTCTAATATAGATTTCCTTATATGTAACTTGACACTTTTCTTCTGCTGTTTTTAGAATGCTTTGTTTTTGATTTTTGACCATTTGACTATCATGGGCCTTGGAGAAAACCATTTTGGGTTAAATCTATTATGAGGTCTTTGAGCTTTCTAGATCTGCATGTCTATCTCTCTCCCAAGACTTAGAATGTTTTTAGCTGTCATTTCATTAAATATATTTTTCTGCAGCTTTCCCCTTTTCTTTTCTTTCTGGAACATCTATAATGCAAATATTTTTTTCACTTAATGGTGTCCTGCAAGTCCCGTAGGCTTTATTTGTTTCCTTTTTAATTCTTTTTGTTGTTGTTATTATTTTCTACCTGTGTTATTTCAAGAGACCTGTCTTCAAGTTCAGAAATTTTCTTCTGCTTGGTCTAGTATATTATTGAAGCTCTTAATTGTATTTTGTATTTCAGTCATTGAATTCTTCAGCTCTGGGAGATTTTTGATTTAAAAATATATCTATCTCTTTCTTAAATTTCTCATTTACGTAATGAATTGTTTTTCTTATTTCATTGAATTATCTATCTGTATTCTTTAATATTTTCCTTAGTGTCCTTAAGATTATTATTTTGAAAATTTTTCCTGGCATTTAGTATATTTCCTTATGATTGGGGTCTGTTACTGGAGAGTTATGTTCTTTTGGACATGTCATATTTCCTTGCTTTTTCATGTTTGATGTGTTCCTATGTTGACTTCTATGAATCCGATGGAACAGTTGCCTCTTCCAACTACACAGAGTAGGTTTTGTAGGAAAATATTCATATAGATGGGTCTTGGGGTGTTTGTTTTATGGGGTGCATTAACTTTAGTTGTAGATGGACATAGCAGTGTAGTCTCTGTGTAGTTGCTTCAGTAATAATCCATGCTAGTGATGTTTGTGTCTCGGTAACCTAGGCTGAGATTGTTTGTGGTAATGGTGGCATGACTTTGCTGGAGGTGGGCTTACCAGGTATTTCTTAGTTTTTTTTCCAGGTGTTTCTTTAGTTGTGGGCATGTGTAGGTGGTGGAATGGCCAATTTGGGGTTTGGCTTGTTCTGGTTAGGGCCATGGGGTTCTTTTGTTGGCTGGGGGCATGGGTGCACAGTAGCTAAGTCAGCCTGGAGATGTGCCTGCTAGGGGAAGTTGGCATGGCTAGTTCTCAAGCCTAGGATATGGGTGCACAGCTGCTTAGCTGGCCTAGGGACATGTCTGCCAGGGATGGCCCATGATATTTCTCAAGTCTGGAACACAGGCACAGGACTCTTACCTGGTCTGGGGCCACGACTGATTTTTAAAAAAACAGGTTTAATACTGACTTACTTTTAGCTCTTCAAATTTTGCATATACTTAGCAAAATGAGCCATAGAAGTTCTTTTATACTCGGGGGTGGAGAGCAACTGGCATTTGTTACAAAAGTTCTGGCTCACTTTCCCTTGGAATTTAAAGCCCCAGCACTTCAGCCTGACCACAGGCTCAGAGAACACAAATCCTTTCCTGTTTCTTTCCCATCCTGTCTGCTCTATACTATGTCAGGAATTTTAAAAATTGATTAATTCATGATTAAGAAAAGAAGATAAAATATAACTCAGCCTTTTTATTCATATATCAAAGTGCAATGCTTAGGCCTCACAATACCAAAATAATTGGATGACTTTTAAAAATACTCTTAAAACAATAGCAACAACAATAAAACAAATCAATGGCTTGAAAATTATCATACTTGTCATTTAACGATAAGAAAAAAGCTGACATTATTTATTAGATTTTAATGTCTCCTGGTTGTATCAGCCTAGTGCAGTTATGATGAGACAGTGTTATGTTAGTGTGAAATCACAGAATCTGCACATGGAAAGTGGGCTTGAATCTTATTTCTGCCATTAACCAACTACGTATAATCTTGTTTGCTGTTTTCTTTTCTGGAGTCACATTTTGTTTTAATCTATGTAATAGGGATAATCACAGCTCCCACTCCACAAATTTCATAAGAGTTTTATGAATAACAAATAAGACAGTTGATATAGGATGTGAATATTTCTTGTAAAATTGTTTATTTACCGTAAAACCCTGGGAATTGACGTGGTTACTGGGAAATTGGGCTGTGTGAAATGAGTGCTCGAGGGTTTCACTTTGAGGACCAGTGTGACTAACTACTTGAACTTGGTTGAGTTCACTTCCATACTGGTTGACCTCATTTCAGTCATTAGGTAAGGCAAAGGATATCCTTGACACCTAGGGGGTATGAGGCGGGGGGTGGGGGGGTTCCCTGCTGCCTCCTCTTTCTCTCATTGATGTGTAGTAGAAGAGTGATATTCCCAGTAGCTTACATGGAGGAATCTCCACAAATCAAGAGCTTTTTATTTTTTATATTATTTTTTAATTTTTTTAGGCTGTAGAAGATGTATATGTTATTTTATATCTTCTGGTCTGAAAATGTACTTCCTGGGTTTATAATTCATTGCTGGGCTAATTAGTGTTAGAAGACAATTCTTCCTGTTTTCTTGGTGTTTCTGTATGGGTCAGGCCTTCTGAGCAATGGAAATGGACTCACTACAAAAAGAGAATGTTTCCTCTCTTCCAGAGTCATTTGTTCCCATTCTAAAGGTAATAAAGTCTAAAAACATCTTTTCATCTCCCTAGAGACATTGCTTATATATCAGATTGAAGAATTTCCCCTCTTCTCCCATGAGAGGATTTGTTTGTATTCCAGAGCAAAATATATAATCTCTCTGTCTCCAGAAGAGAAGTTGGGAATGTGTGTCCATAGTTTTGTTATGTAAGCTCTGAGTTTCATAATTGTGGGGTTCTAGTTCTGTATTGCAAACTCCTGCATGTGTAGAGATTTCAGGCCCACATTGCATGGCCCTATGGGGAATCGCTCTATTGGAAACTGACACAGGCTGCTTCTTCTCTTTCTCTGTGTACACACATGCATGCACACACATACATATGCAACACTATATGTATATGGATTCCTACATATATATGTATATATATGTGAATTCCTACATATATATGCGTGTGTGTGTGTGTGTGTGTGTGTGTGTGTGTGTATGATGTTGCAGGTTACCTTGCTAGCTTGTGGTTGTGGTAAACATCTTATGTCCTTCATAGCTTTAGCCTTAACAGTTACTTTCTGCATTATTTACTGAGCCCACCTGAAGTAACAATCACATAGAGTTTCATTTTGGGCTCTGAAAATAGTATTTTTAGTAGTTCAAGTTTAGGAATATTTGAAATCTAGAGACTTTTTTTTAAAAACCAACCTTTAAAAACAGACAAATAATTTTCTAATGGATATTTATTACATTAAGGGAATAACTTGAGGATGATGGTGTACTTCTTATTTGTCAGTATATGAGTGAGTACTTGACATTGCCACTGTAGAATTGCTTTGGGAATAGATTACCATTTGTGCCTGGGATTGCTGGAGACTGGTTAAGAGAGAGGTTATTCCTTTTTCTTGTCTCAGTCCACAAACCTTTGTGAATTAAGGGGCAAGATTTTTTACTTACCAGAATTCATGACATTTGTCATTTACCAAAGGTCATTCTTTATGGTAGTTCAACATTCCCACAGCTATTAGTGCATTGAGGAGAGCATTGGACTCAGAGTCAAACCTGAATGAGAATCAGAGGCAGATTCTGATTTTCACTGGTTAGACGGCATTGGGAAAATCACTTTAATTTGCTAATCCGCAGTTTTTTCACTTATTAAATTAAAATTACTGAACTGATTAACAGGAATTTTATGAGGATCAAAGGGGCTAATAAATGAGATATATTTTTTAAACTATGAGGTGGGGATACTAGACCCATATAAGTGTTTTTTTTAAAATTTAAATATATTTATTTTGCTACTAGAAATATTTAAATACCCAATCTGGCTGTGTGTGCTTTCCTGCTATTCTTCAGGGCAGGGAGTGAAAATAAAACAATGTGTATCTGATTTTACCTATTTTCTTTATAAGTTTCAGGAGAGTGGCATTTAATAATCATGATAGAAAGTGAAATCATGGTACATAGGTAAGCAAGTAGACCCCATCAGAGGTGTCTATACCTTAGAGAATGAAGGGCTATCTAGAGTGTTTTCTGAGACACCATTTATGTCAATTAGATAATGCCTTGTGGAAGGGACATGAGAAAGGGAATTTTAGGTTCTGGTCAAGTCCCTGGTTACCTAAGTGCAGTTCCAGGAGTGAATGGACCTTGGAGAGGCCACTTGGAATGAGAAATTATATCGTGGAATTGGATTGGCATCAGGGAACTGTGGGGGAGAACTGGAGATGCATTAAGACTAATCTAATGAATTAGCTTTAAGAGGAATGAGTCTTTGGTAGCGTCCTGCAGCACACAACAGTGGTATACTCTCTTCTCTGGAGAGACAGAACTTAGTGGGGTCTCTGTGACTAAGGAACCCAGGGAGTAGATGGTGAGACCCATGCAGACTTTTCAAAGCCAGTAGTTGTTTGGCATTGTCAATGCTGAAGGCCGTTTCTGGGTGTAATCACCTCTGTGGATTGTCGTTGCTGTTGAGAGTGACACTTTGGAGCCATGACAGTTGGAAGGTGTTGCCATGGCTAATAGGGAAATTGTCAATGGAAGTCCAGGTCGGAACATCTGTTGCATAGCAACATCTTCCTAAGATGGAGGGACGAAATTATGTCATGGTATTTTGTTTTTGTCACTTTTAAAACATTATTTTGTAAATCTTCATGATAGCTCTGTAAGTTAGGTATTATTATCTGCATTTTACAGAGGTAGGAACGGAACTTTGGGAAGCTTAAGTAACTTTGTTAAAGTCATGCAGTATAGTAAATTGTGGAGCTGGGATTGAACTTAGATCGAATGACAAAATCCAAGCTCTTTTCATTTTCAACACATTTTGTTACTTAATGGTCTTTAGCCTTTACTATCATCCCAGCGAGAGCCATGCTTGATATCTGGAGTTGGATGGAGATCCTTTTTGGTCAATGCACTCTCCACTAAAAAGAAAGACTCACAGTTTCCCAGATGACAATTGAGATGAGAAGCTCAGACAATCTGGGATAGAGTTCAAGCTATTAACAGGGCTCTTTACACTAAGTCTACCTACTGATTTCTGGTAAAATACATAGTTCACAAGGAAAAAAACTTTCACAAGAAAAAGGACTGCAATAAAAAAATTTTCACTTCCTTCAAATAAACAGCATAAGTTTAAAAATCAAGACAGCAAAGGATGGCAAATTCTAAGATATGCTTGAATTTAAAAATCATGAATAAATGAAACAAACATTAAAAGGGAAAATCAAAAACATTGATAGAATTGGCTTCCTACCTATCAAACAGCGTGTGACTGAATGAGTCTCAGTAGCCACTGCTGGCTTCTGAGTGGAATTACCCATTCTGTGGGAAGAAAAAAGCATGGTGGCACTCAGTGGCTGGCCTTAGATAATTGCCTCACCTAGTGTATCCTGATAATTTAGTTTCAAAATTAGTTCAGATTCTATGAAGATGGAAATCAGCACATGTATTAAAAATGCCCTTGGTGAAAAGCAAAGTGAAATGATAAATGGTCCCGTGTCCTTGCTTGGCATCATGTCCAAGGTCCCCTGGGGTGGTTAAGAATTCCTGACTGGCTTAATGTCTACCTTAATGGTAACAAAGAAGGACTAAATAGTATTTAATAACGTTTTAAGTAGATCCTAAGTGGAGTCTCATGATCAACATCAAGGAGTAGAGGAAATACAAATGAAAGTCATAAACAGAGCAATCACCACAAATGTCTTCCTGCAGCAGTGAGGATTAATAAACTCAGATTGCTCATGGGACAAGCTAGCATGTACAAACCTGAAAGTACCTGCTGATGGCTGGATATGCAGAACCAATTGGCTTCTTTGGACATCTGAGTTTGCAAAGCAGGTGCTTAGAAAGTTGGGAGAGACATTTAAAAAAATATATTTTGAATTATAAACAAATAATTATGCATTAAATAAAGTTTATTTTATATAGGAACATAGAAAGAATAAAAAAATATTGACTTTAGTCTTATCATCAAACAGGAATCGACTTTGACCTTTTCATGTGAATCCTTCATATTTTATGCTAGTATGGATTTCATTTTTAAAGCATAGTTGTAATCATATTGTGTATATAATTTATATTTTTTCAGTTATTATTTAGTAAAACCATCTTCATAATTATATATTTTAATAGCTTTATAATAATGCCTTAAGTAGAGGTGCCATAGTAAACATATCCCATTATTACCTAGGTGTTTTCATTTTTTCACGCTCATAAAAAATGCCATGATGAACATCATTTTGCATAAAACGTATTTCCTGGCTTCCAAAGAATTCCTTTGAATTAATTTCCAAAGGCAGAATTTCTGGATGAAACAATGTGATAATCTCTTGATAAATGCTGACAATTTGTTTCTTGAAAGAACTGTGTAATTTTTTTTCTATTATAATATGTGCTCATTAGTAATAGGTATTCTTATGTTTGAACTCTGCTAATTTAATTAAAAATGATATGTTCATTTCGTGTAAACTTATTGGGTCACTGTTAAAGTATTTTTACTAAGTTTATTAACACATGTTTCTTAATATTATTTGCGTTTTTCATGTTGTTTGCCTATTCATCTTGGATTGGCTTCAAACTGATCTCCCTTACCTCTGGTCTAACCATCCTTTACATGTTGCTAGAATTACTCCTAAAAGCAATACCTTTATCACATTCCTGCTCATTCATATATTTCACAGGCTTTCCATGTCTACAGAAGTATAGTAAGTTCCTTACCCTCTGTGAAAAGCGACCACAATACGGTTTAAGCTGTCACACTGCCTGGTAGTGGGTAGCTGCAATACAGAAGTAAATAGTCTCCTGAGAGTTGTGCAGTGTTCTCAGCTCTTGTTCTCAACTCTTGTTGAGTTGAGAACACTGTTTAATGACTTGAGTGATTCACACATTTTCTTAAATTCTAGCAGGTAGGCAGCCAAGCTTTCTTTGATCAGAGAATCTGGAGGAAAGAAATGCCACTGGATCTCTGTTCCGTATTTCCGCTTTGCATCCCCAGTGGAACAGCAGTGCAGGGACAAGCCCCTCTGCCTTTGAGTCAGACCTTCCTAGGCTCCAGTCTGGCCTTTGCCACTCATGTGACCGTGTCCTGGGGCAATCACTTAACCTCTGAAATAATGCTATCTCCCAGAGTTATTGTGAGCATAGAGTAAAATGATGAAAAGGATTAGTGCATTGTGTAAATGAATAACTAAATGAATCGCTCTTCTAAATATATAATCCTACTCCTTTAAAATATTAGTATGCAAAATAGTCAAATTTGTAGAAGCAACAGAATAGAATGGTGGCTGCCAGGATCTTGGGGATTGAGTAAGGGGAGTTGCTAATAGACAAGTGTACAATTTCAGTTATGCAAGATGAATACATTCTAGAATTCTGCTGTGCAATATTGTGCTATAGAGAATGATACTCCAGTGCACATTTAAAAATCTGTTAAGGCCGGGCATGGTTGCTCACGCCTGTAATCCCAGCACCTAGGTGGGTGGATCACCTGAGGTGGGTGAGGTGGGTGGATCACCTGAGGTCTGGAGTTTGAGACCAGCCTGACCAACATGGAGAAACCCCGTCTCTACTAAAATTACAAAATTAGCCAGGTGTGGTGGTGCATGCCTGTAATCCCAGCTACTTGGGAGGCTGAGGCAGGAGAATAGCTTGAACCTGGGAGGCAGAGGTTGCAGTGAGCTGAGATCACGTCACTGCACTCTAGCTTGGGTAACAAGAGCAAAACTTCATCTCAAACAAAACGAAACAAAACAACAGAAAACAACAACAAATCAGTTAAGGTGGTAGATTTTATGTTAAGTATTCTTAGCATGATAAAATAAAAATTTTTTAAAGATTTGGTTCTCAAGATTTTATTTTATAAGCACAAGAAACTTAGACTTGCCAGAATTCATTGTACAGGTTGCAGCATGTCTGAGTGAAACAATGTTTAATTGTTGTCAATTTGGGTATTAAGTTCACTCCTTAACTGGCAAGAAGTTCTCCCAGCTTTTCCTAAGGAATACAGATCCTCACAACCTTATTAATATAATTTTACTATTGAAAAATATATATAATACAGTGTATGATATTTGTCACTCACTGATCCCTGAAAACACTTTTTAAAGTCTTAAAAGTAACTGTTGCTGGGTGTGGTAGCCCACATGTATAATCCCAGCACTTAGAGAGGCCAAGAGGGGTGGATCGCTTGAGTTCAGAAGTTCGAGGCTAGCCCAAGCAACATGGCAAAACCCTGTCTCTATGAAAAAATACAAAACATCAGCTGGGCATGGTGGTGCATGCCTGTTGTCTCAGCTATTTGGGAGGCTAAAGTGGGAGGATCACCTGAGCTTGGTGGATGAGGCTGCTGTGAGACATGATCATGCCACTGCACTCCAGTCTGGACAGAGAGTGAGACTCTCTCTTAAAAAAAGAGAGTAACTGTTTCCTCACTCACCATTTGGCAGGTAATAGATCATCACATGCCAGTTTGGGGGAAACTATCAAGGATTCTTGTGTACAATGCTGAAACAAATATAAAAATCAGGAAAATCTAATGATAAAAATATTGAAGACATGATTTGTTTGCAAAAACTTCTCCTTATTTCTAATTGAATGCTATTTTTAAAATTTTCCCCAAAACTGTAAATTGTTTGCATATATTTGTAAGTCTAGATATCATTTATTTTAAACATTTGGTATCAAATCAGAAAATACAAATAAAAAAGGGACAAGCACCAATGCTGTGCTAAACGAACTGGATAGTGAAGAAACTATTTTGCTACATTGAAGGAGACTGTTTATTAGTGACCAGAGGCCAGGAATCCAATTTGTGAAGATAACGCGAGATTGTGCATTTGAATCCTTGGCTCTGAGACATGCTCTTAAATGTTATAGATTCCAGTGGCTTAAAAATATTTTAAAGTATGTCCAATTTTTTATGGCATTTAAAAAATAGATGTCTGAAAACAACTGAGATTTTCTCAAGTTGATTTATCTTGCACAAGTCACAAAAGTAAAGCCGATTTTCTGATAGCATGTCCTGCATTTATCTTTCAGGAGTGAGAGAGCATTCTAATTAAAACTAATCCAGTGGAGAACTTGAAATATCAGGTGCTAATGTGATTTGCTTTTTAACAGCCAAGACTATCTTGCCACAAATATTTTGCCCCTCGTTGGTTAGAACCTAATTCAAAAAAGTGACAAGGTGGTAATGACTTCTGGGAAGCTGGTTCTGTCAGAAGAGCTCAGAGATCTCTTGGCTGGGCTCAAGCTCAGAGGAGGAAGCTCCAGACCCTTCGTCCCCTCACTCTCAAGGAGCTACACAGTTGCTCACCTCTAAAGATAGGATGAGAGACTTCCCCCAGCCCATTTATATAAAATAGTACACTTCTCCCTCTCTTCCCTTTGCCTGTTTATTCTTCTTCATAGCTTTGATAACCGGGAGATGCAGAATGAATTTTTCTCCTGTCTTCTCGCTGTTGATGCAAGTTTTATGAGTGGGTTAGTTTGTTGCTGTGTTCACAGTACCTAGAACCACACCTGGCACTTGATAAGCACTCCCTGCATATTTATCAAAAGCATGAGTGAGCAAATAAACACAAGAATATAAGCAACTCCCAGACCATCTTCACCAATCTAGACATACTTTGATCTCTTAAAACACATGGAATACAGAATCAGCATCTTCCACCTACACTATCTCCTTCCTCTTACCAACATTCATGTCCTAAAAGCCCAGTGGAAATGCTGCACCCCAAGTGCCTGGCTTGACTTCTGCACTGGAAATTAATTTCTCCCTACTCTGAATGGCTTGAGCACTTAAAAATACTTGATACTATGTTAGAGTATTTTATATATATGATATGTCAAATTATAATTTGATTTGACATTTACTATGTTATAGCATTATAACTATTGCAATATAACTATATTTGTAATGTAACTATGTAGGTTTTCTCCTGCTAGTCTCTGAAATCCATGAGGATAAAAACTGAGTTGTAATCATCTTTTTATCACTTAAGGAGTCTAATATCTTATATATAGGAGATATTCAATAAATGATTTTTGGAATAACCAGCCAATATGTGATAATTATATGTGTTATATGTATCACACATGTTACATACATGTTATATAACATGTACATTAAAAATCATAAACATGTATTTATAAAATATAAACAATTATAAAATTATAACGTAATCATATAAAATACAAACAATTATAAAATCATAACATGCTCACAACATACAGGTGACACACATGTTCTATATAATATGCGTATAACATGACTGTAACATATATGTGATAAATGTTACATGTAGCACTGGAATAGCCATTTGTGTTTGTGTATGATATATATACATGTATATAACATACATATGTATATAACATATATATGTATATGAGATATATCTATATATATGTATATATGAAAATTCTGGTGAAGGAAAGGTCTGGGAAGTAGATGGTTCAATAGCACAGAGATCACTCAAGAATTCTTCCATCAACCTTGTGTTCCTCATAAGGACATTAAATTTCTCTGGAAATTCATAACATGTTATCAAGCCTATGCTGTTTGAACATCATTAGGGCAATGGCTGCGCGAATGCCTTCTTTCCAGGCCTGCCTGTGGGAGGGGTGCCATGCTGTCCTGGACTCAGACACGCTTGTGCCCATGTCTGTTCCCATCACGTCCTGGCTGTGTGACGTGTCATTCACCCTCTCTGCACCTTAGTTACTTTGTCTATAATTGTCTATAAAGTGGTGAGAGGAATTCTCATCTTGCCAGGCCCTTCTGAATGTTCTGTGAGAACATGAGTGCCAAGTGCCCAGGTGTGTCTGGCACATAATGGGCTCTCTCAAGCAGGAGCCTGATCACTGTTGTCACTGAGCTTGAGCCATCCCAAATGCTTTGCACACCGCTTGCCTTTGTAGAACGTCCTCATCAGAGAGGAAATTAGAAATGCAGCTTATTTATCATGCTTCGCCTCTGTGCATTCAATATTCATCACCAGCTCCTTCACAATTTCTTGGAAGTGTTCATTACAGTCATATTACCTGAGAGAAGCTGAGTCCACAGGAGGTAGGCGGAACATGAACTCTGGAAAATAATCCATTTCAGTTTAGTTCATAACAATGGCAATCATCTATGACTAGGCTCTCGGGTTCTGTACTAGGGCTTTCATGTAGATTTTCTGTCCTCAGAATGCTTGTGTTTCTGCATTCTGAGGAGCAGTGTCAGGCTCCCATCTTCTCTGAGACATAGCTCATTTTTATGCCTAGTTACAGAAAGAGTGGTTTTATGTATTGAAAACTGACTAGTCCAGAGTTACCCAGGAGTATCTCATTCTAAGTGGCTGGCTTTTGTTTTTTCAATGAAGCCTAAGCACTTTACATTCAGATACAGGGTAGCTTTTCCTTCTTTAAGAAATTGATAAGAAAGGTTTGATCCCAGCCCAGTGAGATTAAGCCACCACGGTGCCTACTTGCATGCCAATCTCACTACCCATGTGTATATGAACCTTGATAGTAGTCACTCACTAAAAACATTTTTAAGTAGTAAAATAATAAAGTGAATTGCGGTTTTTCACTCACAGTTTGGCAAACAAATTGTATGTGAACTTGGCTTCAGTGGCAAGAACTTTAATAAAGCCAACTAATACTATACTCTGCCATTTGCAAAGTTCACACTGTCATTTATCATTTACCACATCAGCTGGTATACACCACCCTATGCATTGTTAGCCCTGTTTTCCAGATGAGAAATGTGTGGCTCAAGGAATTTGAACATTTCTGGAGCACATAGGCGGTAAATGTTGGAAATGAGGTATAAACCTAAGTCTCCTGCTTCCAACCCAATGATTTAATTAATAGACCATGTATGAGTCCATTCACATTGCTATAAAGAACGACCTAAGGCTGGGTAGTTTATAAAGCAAAGAGGTTTAATTAACTCACAGTTCCACAGGTTGTTGAGATTCACTCGAGGTGGCTGGCAAAATATTAGGGAAATATTAAGGAAAGTTTGAAGGTTATAGTCTCAAATCTTTTGGAAGGCCAGAAGGTTTTAATGGAATGGACTGAAGGCAGCCACTTAATTACATTAGCATAGGGTAAAAGATAGGGACAATAAAGCTTCCCCAGTTAAGTCTGTTTACCCCATATAGCTTTGTCTCTACTCTAATTGGCTTGCTCATGTAAACTTTGTGCTGATGACCCTTTCAGGGGGAGGTCAAAGAGGAATTACTCGTTCATGGTGTTTACTCTGGGCCCCTGGAACCTAAAGCTTTTATCATTCGTGAAACCACTCTTTTAACCGTATTGATTATCCACAAGCATGTTGACTTAGAACCTCTGTTATTAAATTTCTCCTGAATAAATGTGAGGAGTTACAGGGAGTTATGGTTGATTAGCTGTAATCGCCCTCTGAAAGCAGCCAACGACCATCCATAGCCCACTCAGATTAGGGCATGTGAGTGCATTCGTCCTTGAGTCACGGTCTGCAGGACAGACCTTTGCAGGTGGTAATTGACATCTCAACAGGATGTTCAGGATGCATGGCTGGGGAGGCCTCAGGAAACTTACAATTGCGGTGGAAGGAGAAGGGGAAGCAAGCATGTCTTACCATGGCAGAGCAGAAGAGAGAGTGTAAATGGGGAAGTGCTACATGCTTTGAAACCACCAGATCTCATGAGAACTCATTCACTATCACCAGAACAGCAAGGGGGAAGTTGGCCCCCATGATCCAATCACCTCCTACCAGGCCCCTCCTCCAACACATTAGGATTAAAATTTGACATGGAGATTTGGGTGGGGATACAAAGCCAAGCTATATCAGATAAAACTGATTTTTATCTGTACATAATGCTCAAATGGCCCTTCTATTTGTTGACTTGGCAATTACTAGGTTAGGTTTGTAAATGGACTCCTCCACAGTGCTTTGAAATAGTTGGCTATCTTATATTAATGTATTAAAAAGAGTCATTTGCAAGCCTCCTTCTCTGCTGAGAGAAGGGAGGTTAGCTGGAGTCAAGCCCTGTGAGAATTGTCACAATGGCGGAATTCCTGCAGCCCTGAATGAATGGGCATTTGCTGCCCCGTCTTCCTGGTCTGCCACAGATGGCTGGTAGAGGCCCAGGAAGGTAAAGAGATTTTTAGAGGGTCTCAGAGTAGAAGCAGGGTAGCTGTGGTTTGCAGAGCCAAGAGGAGAGGGAGGTTCACTCACTGCCTGAGCATTGTATGCTTGCCTGAACATTAATTAGGACTAATTTGATGATTGCCAGCGTGCTGGGAGTCTCTTGAAAGATGATCCGATTTGGAGAAATTCAGCCTGCTGCTTGGAAATAAAACCCATCAGGAGACCTTTTCCTTACTGTCCTCTTGTGAATGAAAATGTATTCCACTTCAAGAAGATGTGAGGGTGAAATTTTAATTGCATAAAAGACAGGAAATTCTCCAGGATGGTTCCCATAGCAACTGCAGTGTGTGTGTGTGTGTGTGTGTGTGTGTGTGTGTGTGTGTGTGTGTGTATGTGTGTGACACATTTAACATGTGCATTACAGGAGAAAAAGCAGCTATCTTCACATACAAGTCTAGAATGTGGAACTGTGGAGGGAAGGGAAGAGGACATGAATCCCAAGAGTAGCCTGAGACTGGATTTACTGTTTCCCTGATGTGTACATTTTCTCCTCACCACTGCAGTAGCAAACTGTACCCATTTGTCTCTTCTCTTTTCTTGGCTTCACATAGGCAGGTAAGGTGCCACCTTACCTGAGGACACCCTGAGGACAAAGCAGCTGACTCCTAGGAGACAGGGTCTGGTCACAGGTCTCCACTGTGTGGGCCTTTGCCTCTGGAGATTGTTGAGCTAACAACCCGTGAGAGCAGGGGACCCGTGGGCTTAGCTGGCTGGCAGACTGGGCTAAGTCCCAGCTTTCACTTACTAGTTCTATAAATGTGGGCACATCTCTTAATTAATCGGAGTCTCCATTTTCTTTTTTTATGGGTTGAAAATCTATCAAAGGAAGAACAAAGCAACCACCTAGTGCACTATTATATTTAGGAGAATGAAGAAAGCAAAGAGGCTCAAGGCTTCTTTTCTTTCCAAGAGTCCTGCAAAAAAGTCAGAAATCCAACTGGTTGGATTTACACTGTTTAGTTGGAGGCCACCATGACCTGGAAGGTAAGACGTACTGTTTGCTGTCACAGGTAGGGTGTAAAGAATAGACCATCCATCAGAGAGAAGACTTACTGAATGGGAAAAAGTGAGGAGAAAGGAATAGATGAGCAAGTCCAAAATAAATTAGGATTGTGCTTCTGTTTACCTCACTTAACAGAGGTTGCCTCTCTGTTCATGTCTCTCTTCTACGGTTGCCTGGAAGCCAGCAATGTCTAACTCATCTCATGGCTCCAAGACCAAAATCAAACTTCTGGAAGCAGAGAGTAAAGGGTGATTTCTACTCTCTGGGATTGGGGGAAATGAGGAGATGTTGGCCAAATAATACAGACTCCAGTTATAAGATGAATGAGCTCCGGGGATCTAATATACAGCATGGTGATGACAGTTAACGTTTACTTGAAATTTGCTAAGGGTGTGTTTGATAGATGTTTCCACCAAAAAAAGGTATCTATGTGAGGTAATGGCTGTGTTTACAAACTTAATTATGGTAACCATTTCACATATAAGCATACAGCTAATCACCACGTTGTACATCTTAAATTTACACAGTTTTATTTATCCATTATACCTTAGTAAAGCTGGGGGAAATTTAAAAACAAAACAAAACAAACAAACAAAAAAGAAACAAGCACAGGGCCTGGCATTGGGTCAGTGCTGGGCAAATGTTGAGCTGAACCAAATCTGACCTAGTTTATTGCAGAAGACCAAGTTCATGCGCCAGACTAGAGAGGGAAGCAGCGTATAGTTTATTTGTTTATTTATTTTAACGTTTATTTTAGGTTCGGGGGTACATGTGAAGATTTGTTATGTAGGTAAACTCATGTCATGGGGGTTTGGTGTACAGATTACTTTATCACCCAGGGTTTAAGCTGAGTATCCAATAGCTCTCTTTTCTGTTCTTCTCCCTCCACCCTCAAGTAAATCCCGGTATCTGCTGTTTTCTCCTTGATCTTCATCAGTTCTCAGCATGGAGCTCCTATAATTTAGTGAGATATTTGGCACCACTATTTTTTTGTATAAAAGCATAAAATTACTATTATAGGGTTAGATATTTGGGTTTTCTAAATTTAAGCACAGTCTTTTATCGTGTGTGTGTGTGTGTGTGTGTGTGTGTGTGTGTGTTTTAGAATCTGTATTGTTAATTTTCCTGTTGTTTGAATAAGGATCTTTCTGAAAATTTCAGTGTGTCTCCCTTGAGTTCCTCGGGATGGAGAAGAGGGATTTTAACTTTTGCACACAGCTTTGCTAGAGAGAAAATTGAGGGGGTGGTGACAGCTTTTTTCCTTCTGAGTCCTTGAAACATTTTGTACTTGGTTTGTCTAAGGAATGATTCTCTTACAATATCAGCATCTGCTTTCCTGCCCTTTGGAAGGCAGAAAGAACTCTGGGGTCTCCAGCAGACTGCTCCTTCCCATAATATTAAATTCAGCCCTGTCAAGTGAAGGTTTCCAATGTTGTTCCTGGCATCTGAGGGCATCTGTCATCGCAACGAGACAACAATATCTACCGACAGCCCAGAGAAATTGTGTTAGAAGTGTTTCCCTCTGGGCTGAGACATGGGCAGGTGGGCAAGGCAGGAGCAGATGTCCCCTGATTAGGAAGGGGGATTTGACCTTGAAGGACAGCCTGGTGCTGCATGCTACCTGCCATGGAGCCTATCTGGACTGAAATTGGGACTCCAACACTCATTCGCTCTGTGCCTCTGGATAAGTTCTGTCACCCTTTAGGCCTCCGCTTCTTCATTTGTAAATTGAGATCATAAATAGTACTTATTTAGCTGAGGGTCATCGGGATGAAATGAGCCAATGCCTATGAAAAGTCTTAAAATACTCCTGGCACTTAAGATGAACGTAAGTATTAGCGGCTACTGTCCTTATTAGTGTCCCAGTGAATCTAGCTATCAGAGAGACCCAGTGGGGTCTCTCCTGTCTTCTCTGGATTCAGACCCAGAAGACACTGTTGGAGGTCTGTGTGCCAAGCACTGTGACAGAGACTTATAAATGTGATCTCTTTTTAACCTCAAAGGAGGACAGCAGGGATGTCACTGACTTACTGACTTCTGAACAGGCCTGGTGAGGGCGGAGGTGGGGGGTACATGGGGGCCACCTAAGACAGAGCTGTGTATACTTGTGTCTGGGGAGAAGAGGGGAGCATGATGTGGGGTTATAACCATTGCGCCATGCGCTGCCAGGCTGTGTTAGGAGATAGTAGACTGGGTGTGGTGGTGGCCACCTAGCTACTTGGGAGGTTGAGGTGGCAGGAGTGCATGAGCCTGGGAGTTCAAGGTTACCACAAGCTATGATCATCCCTGTGAGTAGCCACTGCACTCCAGCCTGGGCAACATAGCAAGACCCTGACTCAAAAAAACGGGAAATTTTTTTGCGGAGACAAAGCTCAGCCCTGAGAAACAGCAGATGATGATGTGTCCAGGCTAGTGTCAAGTCAGGATAAAGCATGTGGTCAGCATTTGCTGAATGAAGCACAGAATGTGGGTGGGGTATGCTGAGGTGGTGTTGGGTAGGACAGAATGGGGAAGCCTATTCCACATGATGTTGTAGGATGCTGAGCAGTCAGAAAGGTGAGTGTTTCTGATCCAGCCCAAGGGCTTAGAACAGGTGCCACAGCCCGTGGCAGGAATAGAGGGCTCCACACGTGGTTGCTTCTCAGAATCTCCAGGGGAGCTGTTTAAAATGCAGATTGTTCTGCCATGCATCCAACCCCCTTAATCAGAATTAGGATGGGGGTTTGGGCACATTGGTGTAGCCCCTTGAGCAATAAGCAAGGATAAAGCAGCTCCCTGTTGGGAAGTTACCTGATACCTATAGTGATGTTAGGCTTTTAGGGCTGAAGGAGCTTCAGCCTATGCTGAGGGCAGGTTAAGAGAAATGAGGAAGACAGCCTTGTTCTTGGCAGAGCCCAGAATCCATATGGGACAGGTAACAGGTGAAGGTTGGGAAAAGAAGATAGGACAAGGAATAGCAATTGGCCTTGGACTACAGGTGCTAGAGGCTCTGGCACACCTGGAAGGTGGACCTCTCAAAGTGAGGGGATTGGTAGCTGCTTCCAGCTATGACTCTCGGGAACCTTGTTAGAAGAGAATCAAGAAGCATCCGCCATGTCCAAGGCCCCTTGCTCCAGGAGGATGCGACTGGAATCCCATATGTCCTAGGTTCCGTTATCATCATAGCCCACCCTACGACATGCAGGGTGGCTCTGATCTTTGAGCTGTTTCAGGTTGCAGGTACTTGCTGGGTTTTGAGAGTTTCAGAGAAATTCAGCAGGACTAGATCCTAGCAATGAGTGTAATTCTACCTCCTCGCTCATCTTTCTATTCCCACTACTGGAAACAGTCCCTCCACCATCTCTCAATAGTTGAAGCCTCCACTTTCCTTCAAGGTACATCCAAAATGGATTGCCATTTGTTTATGGCAATCAGTTTTAAGCTTAAGGCAATTCAGTTCTGTTAAACATATACTCAGTGAGTACATGTTATGAACAAATCCCTGAGTATGGTGCTGGAATGTAAAAGAAAAAGTAGGACACATTCCCAGTTCTCAGGGAGCTTGGTGCAAGGAAAGAAAAATGCAGGTAAACAAACATCCTTCAGTGTGCTAGGTACATGATAGAGATAAATTCTAAGTTTTAAAAAGTTCTGTGTAATAGCTGTTTCTGTGCATGCTTTATCTCTGTCTGACTTTATCTCTTCTGTCTTCATGACCGGGGACATGTCTCTGTCATTTTTGTACTCCCACCCTCTGAAACAATGAATGGAATTGTGTTGGTGTTCAATAGATATTTATTGGTTTGGCTTAAACCAAATTCTATATAACTGTATGTTTTTAATAAATATAATTATTTGATTTCATTTAAAAGTCACTTGGGAATACATTATGTAATATCAAGCTATTGGAAAGACAGATTTAGGAGTGTTTGAGTTGGATTTAGTTTTATTTCTGGCAGTGACTGGATTTGTAATAAACATGCTGGCTGCAAGGAGTAAAGATAAAATATAGCTTGAACATTTTTATTTCTTTATTTTTATTTTTGAAAGAAAGAAAAAGAGAGGAAAGAAAGTGAGAGTGAAAGAAAGAAAAAAAAAAGAACGTAAGAGAGAAAGAAAGAGGAAGAGAAAGAGAGAGAGAGAACAAGATTCTTGTTCTATTGCCCAGGCTAGAATGCAGTCTAAAAATGGGTATTAAAAACCTCTTTTATGCCAATAATTGTACTTAACAATGGAGACAGGAAGGAATAAGAGATGAAAATAACAAACAAGCAGCCAA
>CAUYLG010005090.1:0-48176 GCA_963573385.1 Cacajao melanocephalus | reverse complement strand
TTAAGTAACAGTCAAAGTGACAATATATCCACAATGTGGCCTCTGGCCCTGGGAATGTCCAGAGACCCACACTCTCCTCTCTGCCCAGGAGATGATTTATGGAATCCCCTAAATGTTTGTTCCCCTTCACCCTCACCCCCGCCCCGCACCCACAAATAAGCCCAGAAAGTAATTTTAATAATTAAATATAATTATTTGTTTTAAAATCATCTGTGTTGTAGTAGAAATAACAGATCTTAGTTATTTATTACAGGGCGCAGGGGCCATGATGGAATTAGCTTGGGCTGTTTGTTCTAGTCACTACCGGTAAGTAAAGGCTAGTAATTTTGGCAGTTACTGATAAGGAAGGTATGCAGCCTTTGCAGAGAAAGGCTAGCAGTTTTATTTACAGAAGCCAGGGCCAGCAGTTATTGTGAGGAGAATGGGGCAGCCGTTACAACTCATTTTAAAACACAACTTTGTCTTTTATAAAATAGTGTTGTTCAGGTTCTAACTTTAGGCCAGCTATAGCACAGGACCAGCTGGACAACATAGTGAAGACCCCACCTCTATTTAAAAAATTAAAAGTTTTTTAAACCATGTTTTTAAAGGAATTGGGAGATGATAATTTAGGAAATATTTTAAAATGAAGTAAAATATAAACTTCCTTATTTCATGTACCCAGACAATCTCAGTATACATAATCAGTTGTGTCTGTCAGGATCTATTTGAGGCCATATCACGTTACTTTTAAGAGAGAAAGGAAAAGTCACTGGTCTTAAATGTTTGTAATATTTCATGTGGTCTAACACCTTTTACATATTTTGTTTTGTATTCAGATTTAGTCCAGATTCCCGGTATCTGGCAGTGGGTTCTAGTGAGAATTCAGTGGATTTTTACGACCTGACACTGGGCCCCACCCTTAACAGAATCAGCTACTGCAAAGACATTCCAAGCTTTGTCATTCAAATGGACTTCTCTGCAGATAGCAGATATCTCCAGGTACAGTACCAATACTATATACCCAGGTGGCAAGTTTTTCTGCTTTTACATTTCCTGTTAGTGAATGCATTTAAAGTTCCCCAGCCCGAGCTTCTCAACTCTTGCCCGTATCTTCCAACCAACAGCTCCTCTTTCCTCCCCTACTTATCAGTGCTTTTATCCTCTAAATTTTTGTAGTGATCTTTTGCATACTTAATAATGCTAAACATGTAAATCAAGTAGCAATATGGTAGTATTCTGTAAACCTCCTGTGGATTTTGTCTCTCGCCTAATGCAATTCTTGTCCCATTTTAATGATGAAAGGTCTCTAGTGGCTGCTATAAACGGCATGTCTATGAAGTGCCTTCAGGAAAACATCTTATGGATCATGCCGCTATTGACAGAATTACTTGGGCTACGTGGACTAGGTAAATACTTCATATATTCACAAGGCAAGAACTGACTTTGAAGGCCAGTTAGAAAGATTGGAAAATCCTATTTCTGAACTGTTAGAGCCACTCCACTAAGGAATAGTAATTGAGTTTCAAGTTTCTGTTACTATATCTTGAACTTTTCTTAGGAAGAGAATAACAGTATGTTCATGTTGAGGCCCTTTGTATTGAATATATTTCCATGTTTTATCAGTTCCCGTGATTTATCAAGTTTTTTTCCTAAAGGAAATGAAATCAAAGTTTTAATTTTAAAGATACTCTGGTATTTTTCTTAACATTAAATTGAATGACTGGCAAAAAGGTATTGGGTGCTGTTAAGCAACTATGAGTTCTCCATCTATAGGAATGCTATCTTGAATCTACCAGAAGTCAAAGCTTATAAATTTGTTCAGATTTTCTGGCTCTATGACAGGTAACCATGACTATCGATTTTTTTTGCCAATGACAAATGCCACCAAATTTCTGTATCAGCCAGGTATATGGTGGCTCATGCCTGTAATCTCTGACGCAGGAGGCTGAGACGGGAGGATTGCTTGAGCCTAGTCTGAGACCAGCCTGAGCAACATAGCAAGACCCCATCTCTGAAAAAAATCTTTTTTAAAAAAAATTCCTATATAATCATTTTCATTTTTGTAGAGATGGGGGTTTCACAGTGTTGCCTGGGCTGGTCTCACCTCTTGGCCTCAAATAGTCCTCCTGCCTCAGCCTCCCAAAATGTTGGGATTACAGGTATGAGCTGCTGGACCCAGCCAAGTAGCTCACGCCTGTAATCCCAGCACTTTGGGAGGCCAAGATGGGAGGCTCATCTGAGGTCGGGGGTTCAAGACTAGCCTGACCAAAATGGAGAAACCCCATCTCTATTAAAAATAGAAAATTAGCTGGGCGTGGTGGCACACACCTATAATCCCAGTTACTTAGGAGGCAGAGGTAGGAGAATCGCCTGAACCCGGGAGGCAGAGGTTGTGGTGAGCTGATATCACACCATTGCACTCCAGCCTGAGCAACAAGAGCAAAACTCTGTCTCAAAATAAGAAAAATAGTTCTATCAGTTTTCATAAAGTACTACTTTAATCATAAAATGAATAATCTAGAAACCCTTCAAATTATAAAATTTCATTTTTAAAAGGCAGGAGATAATATACTGATGAAATTCAGGTATCCAAACAACTTGCCTTACCATAATTTACTTCCTCCATTTTAAGTAATACATTAGGGTACTTAAAATTGCCAATCAACTTTTTGATTATGGTCAACCTGCCCGCTCTTGCTATGGTGAGTTTTCTTTTGTTCCTTCCCTCTAGTATTCTAGGAGATGAGGTTTTGGGAATCTGGTCCAGACATGCTGAGAAAGCTGATGTCAACTGTGCCTGTGTATCCCATTCAGGAATCAGTCTTGTAACAGGAGATGACTTTGGCATGATTAAGTTATTTGACTTCCCATGTCCAGAAAAATTTGTAAGTATGTGTTTTGTTTAGTATTATCAGTTTGCTCCTAATTTTGATGTCTGATCATCAGCACTTTTTCCCATATATTTTAAATGTTTTGTCATAATTTGAAAATACTTTCAAATTTGTATTTCTGAATTTCCCCCAAACTTTCTAAATCTATTTACTCTGTAATAAAAGCTATTAGAGCCAGGCCTGATGGCTCACGCGTGTCATCCCAGCACTTTGGGAGGCCGAGGCGGGTGGATCACAAGGTCAAGAGATCGAGACCATCCTGGCCAACATAGTGAAACTCTGTCTCTATTAAAAATACAAAAATTATCTGGGCGTCATGGCACATGCTTGTAGTCCCAGCTACTTGGGAGGCTAAGGCAGCAGAATTGCTTGAACCCAGGAGGCAGAGGTTGCAATGAGCCGAGATCGCACCACTGCACTCCAGCCTGGTGACAGAGTGAGACTCCGTCTCAAAAAAAAAAAAGAAAAAAAAAAAGGCTATTAGAAACAAATCCTTCCCCTCGAGTAATACCATCTTTGGAAACTATCCTACAAAAGCTGTAATTAGCTTTTCACCAAACCTGTACTCAATTATCAAATTTCAAATGCTTTTCCTTAGAGAAAAATTGTCAGTGTACTTGGAGACATCTTACTGCCCAAACAGCCTGGTTTGTGTTAAGTGCAGCTCCATCACTCACTCTGGAAAAGCATTCTAATCACTGGCTGTGGTGTTAACTCCCTACTCTCTCCACAGCTCTTGTGTGATAAGAGATTACAGTTCCCAATAAGAGCCTTTGACTTTTGTGTGCACCAAATGCCCTGAACTTTGTCTGTCATTGCTTTTTAGGCAAAACACAAAAGGTTCTTGGGTCATTCGCCCCACGTGACAAATATTCGATTTACCAGTGGTGATCGACATGTTGTTAGTGCTGGAGGGGATGACTGCAGGTTAGTAACTTTCTCAGCCCATGAAGAAGAGCAGACTATCTGTTACTAGTTCAGAGATTTAATATACTAACTCCTACAGTTTTGATTTATGAAATCAGCTAGTCAACATTAGCAGAAGGTAGTATAACCAGATGGTTCTTAAGAATCTCATACTTATGCAAATATAGAATAAAAGGAGTTAATGAGGAAAAACATTACACGTGTAATTGAAAGTTCAACTGAAAAATATTAAAATGTTATGAAAATCTAAAAATTGAACTTCCTGCAATTGTCTTCTCTAATTGCAGCTTATTTGTCTGGAAATGCGTACATATGCCTCACTGAGAGATGCTGAGATGACTACACAAATTAACCTTGAGACCAGAATTACAGGGGAGAAGAAAAACTAAAACCAAACCCTGCATGGTCAAGTGGTGCTAACCCAAGACTGTAACAGGGAGAAATGCCCAGACCCATCAAAATAGTGAAAGACTGATCTATTCAAAATATTTGCTGTATGTACTGGGTATAATCCATAATCCATACACTGCCATATAATGCCATTTCAAGGAAGGATTGAATACTTGATGGTAAAAGCCAAGTCCCCGTGGTGTACTGGGAAGTGTGCAATTTTGGCAGACCTGCTGGGAAAACTTAGGATACTTCACCCTTTACAGAAAAACTCAAAAACCCAATTTGGATAATTTTCATCATCTTTTTAGCAAAATGGTTTCTTAGTGTTTATATTTTATTTTCAAGGTTCATTGTTTAACGAGGTATTTATTCTTGCATTTCCATAAGGAAAGGGAAAGTCGATCACCCTAAAGGATCACAGTTTTTAAAAGGCAAACATTTTCCCTAAGGAAACAGACACAGGCTTTCCTGGAGAATATGATGTTTTTTAAGCATTAATAAAGTCCTTTTTTTTTTTATATAAAGGACACTTTTCTCCTAGTAGTTTTGAATTCAGGAACAGATCCAAAGTTAGTCATATATGGCTGCTTCATTTTCATTTTTGAGCCATCAGTTTATGTTCAGACGCCAGCTCTGTAACTGAAAATTTAAAACCCAATTGTAGCCTCACTAATGCAAAAGTGGTATGATAAACAATTCCCAATGGTGTACAGTTTAAAGGTTTTTCGAGAGCAACAGTATTTAACTGGAAGAGAGTGTTGCATATTTAATGATGTGGTCTAATATAATAGACATTTGTTTAACATGTAAACAAAAGTGTTAAATTCACATATACAACACTATACAATTTAATCACTCTTGGAATAAAATTTTTTTAGCTTTTTTTCTATTGAGAAAATGTGTTCAGCTAGATGTGTGCCACTCCACAGGCTTAGTTCCAAAATGAATGAACCCAACTCCATTTGTAAAACTTGTCCATTAGAATTCCTTTTTTAGTGGGCTAGGGCTGAATTCTTAGATCCTTTTTTCTTTTCACTTTAAATGCTGCCAAAGATCAGTGCTCATCATTCAGGAATTCGCTGTCTAGCCTATCTGTAGTTTCCTGAAGACTGAAAATTACGTAGAGTGCTATTTAAAAATATATTTTTCTAAGTGTGAAGTTTAAGATGCTGTATGTCCTATAAGTTTTCACTTTAATGTGTTAATTGTCTTTATAGCATAATAGATCCCTTCAGGTTTCTGGAATCCCATTTGGTTTGACAGGATATATGAAGATTCTTAATATCTGTTTTCTGTGTCTAATACTTGGTTAATACTAAAAACAGAAATTACTAAATTACATCACAGAAAGCATAACCAGTGATTGAACCTGGTAGTTTTAAAGCTCTAAATTGCTGTGGCTGAAGGACTGATTATGGGGCTAAGCAGCTTGAAATGTAAGTTGGTAATCATTCAATAGATTCTCCTAAATTAAGCCAAATTTTGGAATACATGACTATTAAGTTTCTACTGACGTATTTATAGTTAGTCAATAAATTAAAGGGAAAAAAAAATCCCTGAACAACCCATCCATAAAAAGGAAAATACTCTACATTTGAGCCTGTTGCAGTTTAGAATTTTCCCTCTGGGTCAAGTTTGCCGGCTTTTGGCTACAGAGAAATTGTATTTCCATTACAGGGCAGGTAGAAACTCTGTAACCTTAAGCATGTAAACTACATAGAATAAAACTCTTTCCATTGCATTTTTGTCCTTCAAAGTGGCCAACCTGATAAATCAGCCTCGATCATTGCTGCTGTCAGTTTCACGACTAAAGGTCATACTGACTAAGTAGTCATCCCCTGACCACCTTGATGTTATCAGCCAGAAATGAGGGGAAGGTGAACAAACATGATAGGCCATATAGAATCTGCCCTGTGTTTACTTTTTTAACCCAGAGAATTATTTTTGTGTGTAGTATCAGCTCCTGATTGTGTAAACTGGGACTTCTGGCACTTTTCGTTGCATTTGTTTTCCGTGTAAAATGCATGCCAAAGCACACTGTACACTCTGGTACCACTCGCTTCACACAGCCAACCATGCTTGTTTCCTTCCTTTTTTGTGATCCCTTTTTGTGGTGATCATTTTAGACCAAGTCATCCAACAAATGTTTTAGGGTCAACCTTAACTTGTTCTTAAGCCATAGTAACTAACTGAAAACTTAAAACTCTTAAATGTGTGTCTGGGCAGTGTCTATTAAATAGCAAAAACCAATATCAGATTTTAGTATTTTATTATTTATTTCCTTGTAAAATGGCTGAACTAAATTAAGCCCTTGTTTCCCATTTGCTCTTTATAGTGAAACTGAGAACGAAACTATTTACCGTTTATAAATGATAGCTAAAAGTATTTCCAGAAATTTTAACAATTTAAAATAAATTTCTTCTGCAGAGATGCAAAGCATCTCAAGTAATGCTGGAATGAACAAATGCCTTAAATTCAACGGAGTAAGCTTTTAGAATGAAGAGGCACTGTCATTTCACGCAAGCTGAAGACAATAGCCTTATGTTCGTGTGTGCTCTGTCTTTGCTGCTTCTCATGTTTCAAGCCTTTCCTGTGGAATCAGCACAGCAAAGTGCAACTTACCAAATGGTTTAATGACTGGTTAATTATTTCTTCTCCCAATGGAAAAGCAATGGCAGCGTAACAGTAGACTGCTGGCTTGACAATCTTAAAACATGAGCCTTTGCACATGTAGGTTTATCATCATTTGGGTATATGACTAAGCAAGTCAATGAACTTTTTAGCAGTTTAATTTGGTCCTGAGAATGTTGCAGTCTTTATTATCCCTTTTGCATTAATCTACTTTTCTAACCTTACCTTTTAAGCTTTAATTTTTAACACTACTATACATCAAGTCTTTGAAATCAGTGATCTGTTTGATATTTAACTATAAAGCATCTGACACTTCTTGCCTTAACAGTTTTAAAAACCACACACACACACACAAAACTCTGTAATACAGTAGGCCAAAAGTTTCATCCTGTCTTGCAGTTTACCTATCTATCTGATCTCTGTAATTATAGTTCTGTCATTTAAAATATACTATTTCAATCTAATTTTTACATTTCCAAAATTATCTTCAGTAGTAATTATTAAGTATATTTTCTGTGGAGCTATTTCTGAGAATGTTATTTTTCAGAATGTGAGAATATATATGTACATTTATAATCTTGTGACTTTAAAGTCTGTTTTCAGATACCTTATGTAAATACTTGTAAAAAAATTTGTATAATTTTGTGATAATGTAGTTTCCCAAAAAATTTATTTAGAAGGTGTTACTAGTAAATGTGTAGAACTGTTCCCATTTTCTGCACTTGCCATTCCAGCTGTCTTCTTCACTGTCCATACCACCTCGTTCATCCTGTCACAAAAGGCAAGGAAACTGGGAACTTTACCAAAGTAGCACTGAGCCTGAGAGGCCTGTATTACCATGCTTTTCAAACTAAATTCACTTAAAAATTAAAAAGCAGAATTGAATATTTTAAGCAGCCTCCGTACCTTTGGCCAATCCTGTTTTCATGGTGGATTATGAACATCATTATATAATCTTTGGGAAAGTAAAAGCAGTTCAATTTTCAGAATAATGACAACTGCCTCACTGCATCTCTCCACTCACACAGCAGCCATGTAGCCCCGTACGTAAGCTGCAGTACCATTACTAACCATGACGTCAATTTCATATGCTGATCCTCACAAGGGCAGTGCACAAACGTGCCCCAAATATTTTAACAGAATTTAGCTCTTCTTTAAGCTGTCTTTTCACAGTAAAAACAAAACAAAAACACCCAATGTTAAAACCACTTAATAAACTTACAAACTTGAAAAATTAGACACTTCGGATAGGCAATAAACTTCATATTATGAAAGCAATATATTCCAAGTTTCAAAGATTTGTCAAGTTCTGTAGAGTATTCATCAGTAGATGATGGGAACTTCCAAACTGCATGATCTTCTGCCAGGTAGGAGTGGGTGTTGTTATTCGCTGAGTGAACAGAACCAAAAATTGTTTTAATTTTCTGCTTTGTATCCATATATACCATATATCTCAGTTAAAAAGTAGTTTTAGACAATATTTGGTCATAAGATTAGAATATAAATGGCAGACTTTTTACAAGAATCAATTATATAAGGTAAAAGATAATACCATACGTAATTAAATTTTTTGGCCACACTAAAATATTTTGAAACTTGACCTTTCAATATTTCCCATTTGCTAATGTCAAAGAAAATGGATTTGAGATTCATGAACAGTACATGTACATATATATATACACACACACACACACACACACATACACACATACACTCTTACTGGCCTTAGTGTATTCTTACGTAGTATATAATCAGAAGTTAAAATCTGGTTGGGTATGGTGGCTCATGCCTGTAATCTTGGTACTTTGGGAAGCCAAGGTGGGAGGATATCGCTTGAGCTCAGGATTTCAAGACCCCATCCCTACTTAAAAAAATAATTAGCTGGGTGTAGTGGCGGGCGCTTGTAGTCCCAGCTACTTGGGAGTCTCAGGCGGGAGGATGGCTTGAACCCAGGAGTTTGAGGCTGCAGTGAGCTGTGATAGCGTAACTGTACTCCAGCCTGGGCAACAGAGCAAGATAATCTCTAGGTTAAAAAAGTAACCACTGGGTAACATAAAATTTAGCCCATGTAGTAAATTATTTTGCCAAAGGATCCTCGTATAATTAAACAGCAAAGAAAAAAATTCAAAGTAACAGTCTAGTTTCCAATTTTGTGTGCTTGTAAATTAAACTGCAAAGTAGAAAAAGATCTGAAATGACATTAGAAAAACTATTGTTAATGTTTACCTGGTTTGAGGTCGAATCCATTTCAAGGCATGTCGTGGTGGTACGTTAATGGTGGGATGGTAGAATGTGCAGTCTGGTCTTGTACACTGAGTGTTAAACCTACAGTGCTGAATAGAGAGAACAGAGCTTCAACAACATCCATAAGGCTAATATAAGTAAACACACTTTTATTATTTGAGACGGGGTCTCACTCTGTCACCCAGGCTGGAGTGCAGTGGCATGATCATGGCTCGCTGTAGCCTCCACCACGCCAGGCTGAGGTGACTTCTTGCCTCAGCCTCCTGAGTAGCTGGGACTACAGGCGTGTGCTACCACACCTGGTTATTATTTTTTTTTTTTAAGAGATGGGGTCTCACTATGTTGCCTAGGCTGGCTTCAAACTCCCAGGCTCAAATGATCCTTCCACTTCTGCCTCTACCTCCCAAAGTACTAACAGGACTGAGCCACCCCACCTGGCCAACATACGACTTAAGATGACAACAACCAGCTCAACCTAACCATTAACAAAGTAAGAGATCCCATCCATAATGACCATCTTAATACTAGTGAAGTCTTGAAAAAATGAACTTACTCTTGAGACACAAAATTCTAGTCAAAGAATCACAGCAAGTGAAATTTCAAAAGATAATTTAGCATACCATATAAACTTCTAATGGATGCAGTAATTATCCTTTATACTCTTCTCTTGTACCCTCATCTATACCCAGTTACAGATGGAGCAAGTGAAGGCCTTTCATATAGTCCTTGGGCTACCAGGGGAAGGAGATAATTCATTTTGAGCAACTAAACATCTGGTGAGTCATCAACCATCATCAATCTTCATCATACAGACAATTAAAACCATCAGTCCAAGTTTGGATGGTTTTAAGCAGTACCTACTGGATTTCATCATCTCAGTTCTGGCATTAGGTTCAACGCCCCCCCACCTCCCCCAAAAAACCACCCACATGCTTAAATGCAGAGAAGAATGGAAAATGTCACTAGCAAAGACATGCCTCTTCCTACTGAGTGCTTAGGATACTAACATTAAACAGTTTCAGACCACTTGGCCTAAGGGGCCAGATGGAGATTCAGTGACAGTGAAGGAACAACTTCATAGATTTTACTGGCAAAAATTGCAATTACTTTTGCACCAACCTAGTAACTGACAAAAATAAGTTAGATGAATAATTTGAGATGTTATCATCAAATTGGTTTTTGGGAAAAGTTCTTACTTTTGGATGATAGAAGGGACATTCCATCTTCTTACAAGCTGGGAAGTAGCGGCAGAGCTGACTACTGGAAGGTGGTGCTGGTGGTACAACTGCTAACAAAATAAAAACCGGGACTGATCCAGTCTGTCTGGAAAATCCATTTTTAATGCAGTCTACTGATTTTTTTTATGAAAGTGAAAACCATTTTTAAATTAGAATGGTAAGGTTTATATATTCACTAGTCAAAATACTTCAGAGTACTACAGATAGGCACACTTGCTCTTTAAAGACTGGCTGGATTAACTGATCCTGCCAAAATTATTTCTAAAGCCACCTTTTTTTTTGTTCAATTCCGTTTAGTCATAAAACACCATTTTATATTTTTTACTCAAATGCAGTTCCAACAGTAAGTTACTCACCTGGTTTTGGAGACAGTACTGGAATTCTTCTACTCACATGAGTGAAAGGACAATCTGGTTTTGTACACTTTGCATCATATTTACAATTTGGGTGAACAAACAAACATTTTTCAGCAAATTTACAATTGGGGAAGGCTCTACAAAACAAAAAAAGCGTATTTCATAATCTTAATGCATTATTAGGTTTTTGCATAAAGTCTCTTTACACTCCCCATCACTACTTGTTTTGAGAAATGCAAAAGCAACAACAAAAAGAGTATTTTTAAATGAGGCCATTTATCAAAATAGAACACAATCATTTATTCCAAAGCCTGGGATAACACAAATACAGGCTTTTTTTTTAAAGATGAGATTTTTTTTTTTTTTTAATTTTACTTAAGTTCTGGTATTTCTCCTAATGTTATCCCTCCCCAATCTCCCCACCCCCTGCTATCCCTCCCCTAGCCTCTGACCCCCCAACAGACCCCAGTGTTTGATATTCCCCTCCCTGTGTCCATGTGTTCTCACTGTTCAACACCCACTTATGAGTGAGAACATGAGTGACAAACACAGGCTTTTAAGCCAAGCCACCAGGAAAGATGGAAGCTTTTGTAATAAAAATCACACCACTTAATAAGTAAGGTCTATATTTTATGCAGTGAACTCAATACAATAAACACATCCTCTATGCAAGGCTTTGTGCTACAAAAAGACTCATCCCGTATTCTCCTTATATGTACAGCCATATTATTCCCACATAAATAGTTCCTTAAGTCAAAAATGGAGATTCCATTCATAGGACCCCTGCTCCCAAAAAATAAAGCCCCTAAAAGACATCTCACAAAGTTCATTACATTAAGCCAGCCAGCTTGTAAGGAAAAATTTAACCCAAGTCCAAAATTTTCATTATCCATAACTAACTTTTCCCTCAACTCCTCAAAATCTGTGTATAGTGTGTGTGGCCAAAATGCATACAAACTGGGGCAGTTATCATACACCCATCTCCTTAAACGTACAGATTTCTTAAGGAACTCCAGGTATTTCTGTATCTCACAGGTCTGAGGCACAAAGAAAGCCCGCCCCCACCCTCACCTCTCAACAGACACACAAACAAGGAACACTGCTCTGGAAAGGGCCATGGTAATCCTCTCTGCATTTAGTTATAAAACTCAAAACTTATCCACAGAAAATAAAAACAAAATACGGTATAAGATATAGACACTAAACAAAGCCAAAATCAGCTGGCTATGACTCACTCGCAGGTCGACATGGGGTGACGGTACTCACTTGCAGAGTGAGATGGGAGGATGGTACCCACTTGCAGGGTGGGATGGGGGGTGGTACTCATTTGCAGGGTGAGATGGGAGGATGGCACTTGCAGGGTGAGATGGGGGTGGTACACACTTGCAGGGTGAAATGGAAGGAGAGTACTTGGGAGGGTGAGATGGGGGCATGGTACCAACTTGGTGAGATGGGAGGATGGTACTTGCAGGGTGAGATGGGGGAATGGTACCCACTTGCAGAGTGAGATGGGGGGTGGTACTCACTTGCAGGGTGAGATGGGGTGATGGTAGGCACACTCATCCCCGTTTTTACAAGCAGGCCAGTACTTGCAGCGCTCCAAAAGTTTTTCTGGTTTCTGTGCCACACTCAGTTCACTCATCTCAGCTACAAAGGGAAAGGAATTAAAAGTGTTTCATTCTTTATGATCAATTCAGTACACAGCACCTGTAACAAATTTCCCTCAAGCCCCAGTCTTAAAATCTTCCGTTAAAAGTACAGTCACGTAAAATAAGTGAGCCCAAATAATAAGATTAACACTGGCAACAGAAACCTATAAAAGACAACAGGAATGAGACAACAGTTCTCACCGTGGAAAGGAATGAGGATAGTGATTCTGCAACTAAGGCCAAAGTTTTCACCAACAATTCTAATTCTCAATACTAATTCACAGCTGAATTAAAAGAGAGGGGAAGGATGTTAACTAGGGAACCAATAAAATTAAAAACTGAAAACATGTAAGGTGATAAGGAAATGTGAATTCTCACATGCCAGCAACATCATGAGTGATCCAAATACAAAAGTATTCTCACTTGCTGAGCTGTAAGTCCAGGTGCTAAACTCACAGCAATGTCTATTTTTACTTTTTTTTTCCTAACAGGGTCCTGCTCTGTCATCCAGGATGGAGTGCAGTGGTGTGCCAGTGCCGTGATCTGAGCTCACTGCAACCTATGCCTCCCAGGCTCAAGTGATCCTCCTACCTCAGCCCCTACCCAAGCAGCATGTGCCACCACATCTGGCTAATTTTTATCTATTTTTTGTAGAGAAGGGATTTCACCATGTTGCCCAGGCTGGTCTTAAACTCTGGGACTCAAGCAATCCACCCACCTCGGCCTCCCAAAGTGCTGGGATTATAAGTATGAGCCACCGTGCTCAGCCAGCAATGTCTAAAAAAGGGAAAATATTTTTGCCTACAATGGGGTCACAAATGCCATCACCTACAGGGACTGGGCAATTCCCCTAACACAGCAAGACTAACTGGGCTGACAATGATAAATCCAGTAAGGGACAGATGGGGAGCTGCAACCTGGAAAGCAAGTACACAAACATCCACCCCCATTCCCTGTGCCATGTCCAATCACAGCTTCAGTTACCATGACAGGGCAAAGTGGGACTCCTGTTGCCAGATTTTAATCATGTTTCGGTAGCCAAAAATCTGCTTTCATTGAAACTGTAATGCTGGTAATTTATTCAAATAATACTGAATTGCCAGGTGAGGTGGCTCACACCTGTAATCCCAACACTTTGGGAGGCCAAGGCGGGTGGATCACCTGAGGTCAGGCGTTCAAGACCAGCCTGACCAACGTGGGGAAACCCCGTCTCTACTAAAAATACAAAAATTAGCTGGGCATGGTGGCGCATGCCTGTAATCCCAGCTACTCAGGAGGCTGAGGCAGGAGAATCGCTTGACCCCAGGAGGCGGAGGTTGCAGTGAGCCGAGATTGCGCCATTACACTCCAGCCTGGGCAACAAGAGCAAAACTCCATCTCAAAAAAACCAAAAACAAAACAAAAAAACAAAAACAAACCCACAAAACACTGAATAAGTAAAATTACAGCTACAGGTGATAATCAGCTGCTAATTTCTTGTCTGAGACACCTTAACCTCCCCCAAAATATCATCATGGGTATTATGTATTATGGTTCACATCCATGTTCACAAAAGCAAGTATCACTTCAACTATATTCCTCTAGTCCTCTGCCACTCAGTTGCTCAGCTAGACACTGTTGTGCAAATATCAGCTAAGTTCTCTGAATTCCGTTTCCTCGCCTATACAAAGAGAAAATAATGTCTTCCTTACAGTCTGATGATTAAATGGAAAAAATACAAAACAGACAACCAATCATAATAGCAGCAGCAGCTAGTACTGTGCGTACTTACTGTTCCAGTGACCCACGTTCTGTCCTCATTACAGGAGAACAAGGCACACAAATCCAGTCATGCAGCCCAGACAGGAAGCATCATCAAAGAGCAATTATGACAATGCCTGATACATATAATTTTCTATGCTACTTTAAAAATAGTAAAAGTCCACTGGGCAAGGTGGCTCATGCCTGTAATCCCAGCACTATGGGAGGCCGAGGTGGGCAGATTACTTGAGCTCAGCCTGGGCAACATGGCGAAACCCGGCCTCCACTAAAAATACAAAAAATTAGCCGGGCACAGTGATGTGCACCTGTAGTAACCAACTACTGAGGAGGCTGAGGTGAGAGAATCACTTGAGCCTGGGAGGCCGAAGCTGCAGTGAGCCTTGACTGCGCCACTGAACTCCAGCCTGGACAATGGGAGTGAGACCCTGTCTAAAAAAAAAAAAAAAAAAAAAAACCTGTAAAAAAATCATTTTAGTTTTAAGATACAAGAATATTCTTAGTTCCAAAGAAAATCTGAGATGACTGGAGTTTCACTGACTTTTAAATGTTTTTTTTTATGTCATCCCTGCCGAGTAAATGTGTCTTACCTTTTTCCTATAATAAATTATACACAGTAGACTATAATACATACACAAGAACTCAATACAAATAAAAGCTTAAGAGAATACCCAAGAGAAGCCTAGCTTGGAAGTAAAGGAGCTAGATAATCAGGAACAATATAATACTTTACAAAGAACCTTTATCACACTAATACTTTACAAAGAAACGATCTTTCTGATAAAAGCATTACACTGACTTTGTAAGCTATTAAAACTTTTCCTGTTCAAATTTTAAGAGTCAAATTCACCTTTTATTGAAAGCTATAGGTCGGGCGCAGTGGCTCACGCCTGTAATCCTAGCACTCTGAGAAGGCTGAGGTGGGTGGATCACTTGAGGTCAGGAGCTTGAGACCAGCCTGACCAACATGGTGAAACCCCATCTCTACTTAAACCAAAATTAGCCAGGCATGATGGTGCATGCCTGTAATTCCAGCTACTTGGGAGGCTGAGGCAGGAAAATGGCTTGAACCCAGGAGGTGGAGGTTGCAGTGAGCTGAGATCGCACCACTCTAGCCTGTGGGACAGAGAGAGACTCCATCTCAAAAAAAAAAAAAAAAAAAAAAAGGCTATAAAATCTGTGCTGCCATATGATGGTGAATGAAAAGGCAGCAGGTTGAAACAGATGTTGCTGTTTGAAACAACCTAACATAAAACCAAGGCAATTGCACTTTCAAACTCCTTGCTCACAAGGGAAGAGGTACAGAGGCTGGAGACTGCTCAGAACTGTTCTGCGGGAGTCTCTCCAGCCAGACCCATGTGCTAATTCTTACAAAGCTTCATCCTTGAGCTGCAGCAAATCACTGAGTCCCCAGTCAAAGCAATGGAAAGGAGGCTCACCACCCATCACAGCTGTCAGCACAGTGGCCATGGCACTGGCAAGAATGTTTACTAACATGTTATTTACGGTGTCACTGCTGCTACATGTATACCCCCATAAAGCCTCATATGGACATCTACGTTTAAAATGAAATCAGATCCTAGCAGACCAAAAAATTAAACTACCAAATTGAAAAATCAAGAGTTGTAAAAACACTGGAGTTTTCTCTTTAGACAAACATACAGAGTCAAGAAATCTGTACTGCCTGATTACTGCAGCTTTTACTATTTTTAAGATTTTCTTCCTGTTGATAGGGTCAGATTTTCAACTCCCTCCACTAATCAAAACCACGACACCACGTCACTGGTCCACAGGAAACACATCCAGTTAAAATAAAGCTAAGTGTTATCGCTCCACTAACATATGATCTCCCTCTGAAGTCCATTTTTAGTGATCTAAAAAGGTAGCCAATACATTTTCATAGAAATCTCTTCCAAAAAGAGGATTAATCAACGAAATGTTTCCAAATCCATTATTGTTTTTCATCTGAATCTGTACACTTTTAAGATTCAGTAATTATCCCGCCTGCCAATGAAGAGGTGTTTCTGAAAATTTTGGAGGATATGAGGAACATAATTACCATTCTCTATCGTGAATGAAAATGATCAGTGTTGCCACTGATACCCAGTGAAAGAAGAAGCAGTGATAAGAAACTGTTACCTGCCTAAAAGCGTGGTGCTATCTGAATTAAGTTCATCTGAGTTCTGCTAAATATTACTCTCCAACATTAATTTAAACAGTTCCAAGAAGTATCCTGACAGACTGAGAAACTCCTTTCAAAGAAATTTCACTGAGGTAGAAATAGCATCAAATCTAAATTTTTCTCTCAAGTTAATTACAAGAGACTATTACCGATAAAAGGGCAAAGTGGCAGTACAGTTTCTGAGGAAAATAAAAAGGTGAACAAGGCATCAAGAATGATGGTTCATCCTTTAGCCAGCGTAAGGAAGGACTCTTAGGTTCCACGGCTGAACTCCATTTTCGCACTGGAGTAACAGCCCACCTATAAAACAGACACAGAAAAAAAGAGTCTGAAATATAACTGGTGGTTTTGTTTGAAAAGAAAAAAGGCCATTACGGAATATAAATAAAAGCAAGGCCTTTAACCAACATTCATTCAAGGTAGCGAAACAAGTCAAAGATTCCCTTGACAATGACAGCACCCTGAAAATCTGAGCTCTCAACACACCGTTGGAAAAGCTACCATCTGGGTCCTCAAGCTGCCTGCTCAGCAAGTGCAACTGCTGTGGGTGGAGGAGACCTCTGAGTCCCTTGTTTGAGGCTGCGGTTTGGTTTACGGGTTTCATTCCTTCAAAGCACATGTCCTCCTCTTGATCTGACATGTATCCTGGGGGGCTGGGGACACCATCCAGCGTCACTATAAACTTGGGACTTGCAGGTTTATCTGGTTGTACAAGATCTCTGCCAGACAGATAAAAAATACCATAGAATTAGGGAAACAAACACAAAACGCTGAGCCCCCTCAAGTGCTCTTCAGTAGAACTATCACTCCCTTGCTTAGTGTTTGGTTCAATAGAAAAACACTAGGTAAGGCTAGTGCACCAGGTGCAGCACTGGTGGGTTCCCTACTAACACACAATGACCAAGGACAGTCACAGTGGCATCATCACCAGTGACCCTCCAGCCTGCACTTACTAAGGACAATCTCCCCTCAAGCCTGACCCCATTATCCATTTGATCCTCATAGGGTCAACATGGAAATAAACCAAAAAATTAGCATCAATGTTCAGAACACAAGGGCCAGCAACATTTACGCTAATTCATTATCTGTATGTCTGTTCTTTTATAGAATTAGTCAATTTTCTAAGGGAAAAAAAAAAAATCACCCAAACCTGATCTGCCAACTCCCTTTAGACAGATTTCCTGATTATGGTCAGTTGGCTTTTAAACTTGCATTTCCTGGATTTGCATAAAGAAAAGAATCTTAATAAAGTTAAATCATACACCAAGTTCTATTTTGTGGGTTAATGGATTTCTGAACAAGAAAGATGAACTGGAATTCTTAAAAACTGAATTTGGCTAACTATTCATAGGCTAGCTACTGAATCACTGAAAGCATTCTACACTAGGGGCTGGGGCGGGGAGGAGGGAAACTGCAAATGAATGGTTAACCTGTACTATCTAATCACACAAATTAACTACACAAGAAAAAGAAACCATCTACCGTGTCTGCATAAGGTGTCCTGAAAGTACCCGAAGGGAATCTGCAGTCTTCATCCCCGACTCTTGGTTTGGTGCCACTACTATTTCCTCAGACAGCTTTGGCTTCTTCAGAATAAATGATCTTGTGTCTGCATGGACCATGGATTCCATGTCATAGTAATCTGAGCCAAAAAAATTGGCCACAAATGTTTACTTTTGAATATACCTTGCATTCCCAACATCATACATGTGAGAAGAATGTCAATCTTTTATATATTCAAATTATTTCAAAGGAAAATCACAACTGGTTCCACTCAGGAAAATAGGGCTGTAATTCTATTCCAAACATGTTTTCAAAGAACTCAAAGAGCCCTTTCCTCCAGGGCACAGTACAAGTGATTCTGATCAACACTCCCTACCTAGAGCAGAGAAAAGGTTCTCAGGTGAGGCATCTAATGAGGTATTAACAATATACCCTTAAAGTACAACAGTCTTTTCTAAAAACCTGGAGAATCTGAGTCATAAGGCTCCCTACTATTATAATAGACTGCTGAACCACTTTTCAAAAATCTGGTTTGTTCACTTCACACAGTACCACTTACAGCTAAGAATCACGTCCTGATAAAAAGAAAAGAATTCAAGTGGCATAATTTCCAACTGGTCGTAGTCCGAGGACTACTTTTAAAGGGAACTGAAAGATGAATGGGCACTTACATATGCGTATCAAGAAAAACACTGGCCTTTAAAATGCAAAACCCATAAGCTCACATCATCTACAATGTGCTTAAGGCTATTTTATAAAATATGCCAAGACCTACAACCCAGAATGGATATGGTGACCTATCAATATGCCATCAACAGACTAAAGTTAATACGTTTCTTTTAAAGCTTAGAGACCAAAATTCACAAGATATTCATTCATGTTCATTCACTGAGTATTTACTGAACAACTAAGAGAACTGAGCTAGGTACACAAAGAAAAAGAAAAATAGACACATACAATTTCAGAACAGCATGACCCAAAAGGAATGCCAACAAGGTGCTGAGAATACAGAGCAGCCCATTCCAGCCAAGAACCAAAGAAAAGCTTACCAAGGAGGAACATCTGAAGTCGGCAGTAAAGGAACGAGCAGGAATAAACAAGAAGAGAGAGTCGGAGACACAAACACAGCACTTGAGGCAGAGGAAAATGCACGAAGAAGGAAAGGGACTTTCACAAGGCCTAAGGCATCTGAGAAAGGCTACGGTGTGGAATGTCTGGAAGGGTGTGTGTGGTAGGCTCAGCGGTGCATGGCAAGGAAGGCTAACATATATAATAAACGTTCTTCTATGCCTCAGGGACTCTGGTCTCTACATAATAAGAAAGAGGCCTGGTGTGGCGGCTCACATCTATAATCCCAGCATTTTGGGAGGCCACAGCACAAGGATTCCATAAGCCCAGGAGTTTGAGACTGGCCTAGGCAACATAGTGAGACCTCCCATCAACCAGAAAAAAAAAAAATTAGCCGGCTGTGGCAGCAGATGCCTGTAGTCCCAGCTACCTGGTACTTGGGAAGCTGAGGTGGCCAAAGTGCTTGGTCCCAGGAGGTCGAGGCTACAACGAGCATGATTGTGCCACAGCATCCAGCATGAGTGACAGAGGGAGACCCCATCTCAAACCAGAAAAAGAAAAAAGACATCAACAGAGATTCCTAAGTAGGGAAATGACCTGATCAAATTGGTTTTTAGAAAAACAGACAGTGTTAAGAAAGAACCAGAGTCCTTGACCTGCTGTTGCTGGGAGAGAGGGTGAGGCTTTGAATGAAAAGATTTTCCGTGATCTGTCCTGGTCTCATACAGCTGAGAGGAAGAGAAGACATACTCAGCAAGAGGAGTACAGATAGTAAAGGGAGACAGGTGGAAGAGAAAGCTGGGAGAGAAACTTAGGAAAGGAAAAAGAGCAAAGTTAAAGAGGACAAAGATACATTTCAATGTTAGATTTATTTAAAGTCTTTGTGGGACTCTCCATGTTTAAGAGGAAGTAGAAAATTCAGATTTGACCTGTAGGTGGAGGTACAGAAGACGCTGAGTCAAACTGAAGGTGACAGAAGAGTGTTTAACATACTTAGGTGGCCGTTGTTTCTCACTGAATCCTCACTCAAAGCCTAAAAAAAGTAGTTTTCCTCCCATGTTATAGATGACCGTTTGCAGCTCCAAGTTATTAAATGATTCACCGAGGTCTCACCACTATCAAAGATGGGCCCAAACAATGGTCCAGGGGGCAGCTTCACTCCTTGCCACTACCCTGCACTTTTTAAGACGAACGAGTTCTGCTAGTTTACAGGTTGGGTGAACACAGAAGAGATGAAAATAATGCTGAAGGTGGGAGAGAGCAAAGCTAACCTTTTAAAGAGGAGTGGAGGAGAGGAGCTGATACCTGAGAATGAAAGGGAATGAGAAGAATAGAGACAGTGAAGTCCTGGAAGCCAAAAGGTCAAAGTGTGGAGAAAGTATGGGAAGCCAAGTGTAACACACTCCAGGGTTGAGGAAACCATGCACCAACAGCAGACATATCCCTCCCACACACCTCTCTGCAAGCTGAAAGTCAGCAGCCTGGGTCATGTGGAGACCAGACAGATGGAGGAAGCAACATCTTCTAAGTAAAAGACCACAGGCTGGCTAAGTCCACACATTTACTTTTTGTTCCCTCCTGAAAGCCCACAAAAACATCAATAAGGGTGTTATTTTTTAAAAACTCACTAAGAAAGTAAGTGTACAAAGAAATTTTGAAAGTGGAAAGCAGGGCCAGGTGCAGTGGCTCACACCTGTAATCCTAGCACTTTGAGAGGCCAAGGTGGGTGGATCACCTGAGGTTAGCAGTTCAAGATCAGCCTGGCCACCATGGTGAAACTCCATCTTTAAAAAAAAAAAAGAAAGAAAGAAAAAGAAAATAAAGTGGAAAACAGATGATTAGGAACTAAAAGCTGAATTCTAAGGCAATAATGAAGCAATCCAATTCAGACCACAAGATTCTCCAAAGGCTGAGAAACTGGCAGTAAAAGGGACCTTGGGAAAAAATGAGAGCAATGACAGGCAAAAAAGAGGTTTTAGAGGTGTCCCTCTGAGAAGCAGTTAGTTCTTCAACTCTAATTCCAGGTAACTGTTTTCTTTGAGACAGTCTTGCTCTGTTGCCCAGGCGGGAGTGCAGTGGTGTGAGATCAGCGTACTGCAACCTCCACCTCCTGGGTTCAAGTGATGCTCCTGTCTCAGCCTCCCGAATATCTGGGATTACAGATGTACTACCATGCCTGGCTAATTTTTGTATTTTTTAGTAGAGATCAGATTTTGCCATGTTGGCCAGGCTGGTCTTGAACTCCTGACCTGAAGTGATCTGCCCACCTTGGCCTCCCAAAGTGCTGGGATTACAGGCATAAGCCACCATGCCCGGCCAGTTTTCCTGGTTTTGGTCCTTGCCACACCAATCCCGACCTCTACACTGAAGACACCTGGGATGACTGGCGATGTGCTTTCCTGTAGATTCTTGTAGAAGAGGCCTATGGATGAAGTAATCAGGGTCTCTGCCAGAAAGATGCTACAACAAAATCAACTGGATGTATACCGTTAAAAATTTCTAAAGGCAATTAGATTTCCTGATGAACCTTTACCCACTGCATGCATTCTCCCTTGGAGAAAGTGGAGCTTTAGACTCTTCAGAGGGTAACAACAGAGTCCCTGGACCAACAGACACCAGCCATGATGAAAGAAGTACTGAACTGACAATGGTGGGGGAAGGGTTAAGTAAACATTACGTAATAATGAATGTTGAGGTGCCTCCCCCAGCCTTCTAACCCCACTTAAGCTCCCAGAACTCTAACTACCAGGCTATTACTTGAAAAACCTTTTACTGGAGAAGCTGACCAGCCTGAGAGGAAAGACTTAAAAGCAGTGCCATCAGGGTGCCCACAAACTAGAGAGGCAGGACAAATCACTTTCCAACACAGAATCTTTCCACCCCATGCCCCAACTCATGAACCCAGAGTACCAGTGAGCTTCTGAGTGCTCCACTCTCAAATGTAAGACCACCTAGGATCCCCAAACATCAGAGAGAAACCTCCAGCATAAAAGATAACCAAAACAGACCAGTTAGAGAAAACAAGACCAAGCAGGGAAGGGGAAAAATGTCAAAACAACCTTTCATATCCTCAGAGAAATAACAAAAAGTACTGCGTACATAAAAAATCAGTATGTTTTTTAAAAAGTAATAGAATATGAGGAAGCAAAGGGCTCTTAGAATAAAAAATGTGATAGGAGCTAAGGACTGCAGTCATTCATAAGCCTCACAGAACTACTTGATGTTTCAAAGTGCGTGCACTATGGATACAATGAAAAGCACAAGGAAACAGAAAAGAAAACATGCACAAGAGCTGGTGAAGTGGATCCCACACACAGACCTTGGCTGCCAACCTTTTCAAAGCCTCCTGTGTAGGAGGCAGGACGGACTGCTGGGAGATGAGAGAGCAATGTCTGAACACCTCTACAGACAGAAAAGAGGAGGCAGAGGATGAAGCTGGAGGAGTGCGGTGACATGCCAGTGCTCACCAATCCGGTGGGATCTGCGCTCTGGTGGAGGCTTACCCCTTGAGGAGGTATAGCACACTTTCTGAGGTGGAAAGCTGGGGAAGGGTCAGGAACAAAGTGACTCACTGTAGAGTCCTGACTGAAGGGAAAGAAAATCTAGGAAAGGACTAACTGGGAGGGGTCAAGGGACCAGAGCATCCCACAAAGGACAGACTTAGGGGAAATAGGACTGAGATGATTCTGGGTCTCTAATGGTTGCCTGTATTTATCCTGCAGTCATTCTTAAGACACTGAACATCCATCTGCCAGGGGCTGGGCACTGAGGACAGAGACAATAAAAACAAAGGTGCCAGCTCCAGTCCTGAAGTAGCCCTTGGCATGTGTGTCTCTGGGAAGAGGAGGGGAGACAGGTAAACTAAAGTGGCTCTAGAACAAGTTACAGGTGTGGCCCTGGTGATAAGATTCCACAGTGAAGTACAAAAAGATAAGGCTAACCAGGTAAAAAAGAGGATACAAAAGCCACTCATGGCAATGGCAAAAGCTGGGCGGAGTAGGAGGGCAAGTCAGAAACCCAAGTCATTCCTGACAGCAGGAGAGTGACAGCCAACAGTGCTAGGGACACACGTGGAATGGTGTGAACAGAACAAAGCTTTCCAATGAGGCAAAAAATTAAAACACTATATAACATGAAGAAAACACAGATCTTATCTCCTGGCCCTAAAATATTTTCACAGATCTAAATGTAACATCTTAGGGCAGGATCTAAGAGATAAGAAGATACATTAAATGGGGTGTAAGAAATGGAAATGGCAACTGAAACTGCTAGATTACAGTACAACTATAAACATTACCAACCTTGACTGATCTGCAGAGTTTCTGCCATTACTGGGTCAATTTGTAGTCGGGATAATAATTGCCTCTGTTGAGTTCCTAGAATATAAATTTTAAAACTTCACTAAGCTTACAACACAGACAATATGAGCATGTGGTTCCCAAAAATCAATCCTTCTGGGTTCTTAACTGAAAGTCTTAAAAGTAACTTAAAGCTTCAGCAATGAAATTTAATAGTATTTATGGACCAAAGGATATCCTGTAAGACAAACACGGCTGTACTCAGGGTTAAACTAAAGTGCCGATGTAAGACACTCCTGGTTCTCCCTCTGTGGGGATATCAGTTTTGCTGGGTTTGAACTCTGCGGGGAAAGTAAAGGTGATAAAAGGGTGAAAAATCCAGGGAGAGGCACCTTGTGGCCCAGCAGCTCACATCACAGCCAACTGCAAAATAAAGATGGCAAGCACCTCCCTCCATCATCTGGGCTCTTACCATCACGACTCACTCACCCATGACCATTGAAGGTAATAAACAGCAAAACAAAATACTCTAGAATCATCTAAATATAGTGTTCCTAAAAGACAAACTATGGCTTCGATGCATGCAAAGAAAACAAGACACTCAGCTCTGGAGTCCACACCAGATGTCACTGAAGCGTGACAGTAACTGGCTCTCCCACAAGAAAAGATGTTCAACTACTTATTTCTTCTAAAAATAGGTTCATAACATTAATTCCTAATATTAGGTTCACAATTCCTAATAATAATATGCTCAGCAGTCTGCACAAAATAAGGTCAAAGAAGTGATTTTCTCTTTCTTCCATTTGATGTTAAGGTCCTTTGAGGATGGGAGAATGTCACACTTTTCTGTAACCCCCACAGTGCTTAGCAGACATCACTCACTTGCTCATTATAAGGTAGTGCACAAAGGGATGTAATTGATAGGGCTGCAAATACTGAAATCTTATTAAGATGCCGACATCCTAATTTTTGGTACATCCATTACAGATGGCTTCACAAGGACAGGCTTTGCTTACTCAGTGCGAAGATATAAGTGGGCAATCTCCCTCCAAGCATATTTCATTAAAAGGTGTTTTTAAATTTTAAAAGATATACCCGATTTGAAATTTTATCAGTTGATTTCTTTTAAAACATATGTTATGTGACATTTTACTGGTGCATCCCAAAAATGTGAATTCCTTCCAGAATTATTACTGAAAAAAAAGCACACATTCTGAGGAACTGTAACCAAGATGTCACTTAGGTCAAGCTGTATTCCTGTGGGAAGCTTGGAGAATGAGGTAAAAGGTTACAGGAAGAAGGTTCTTTCAATCCAAATACTGCAACAGGACTTCACATAAACAGTAGATGATGAAAGAATTAGGCATTTTAAAATAATTTCACACAGATATATGAAAGACCACTCTTCCACATTTCAAGTTTTGCTTTATTGCTCTAGGTTCATCTACCTTTTCAAAACATCGTTTTAGAGAGTTCAATTAAAGACGATGGAATTCTGATCAATTCTAGGTTTCTAAGTTAAATTAAGCAGAATCCAAATTTGTCATTAAAGGTCCATGAAAAATTCAAGTTCTCTATAGCTTGCTCTCTCCACATCAGAGCTACACACGTGGAAAGAACAGATCAAAGGATGGGTACCTAGAAGATACTGTATATTAAGAGTTTACCTTTCTCAACGTTTCTAAGGAAGCCAATTATTTTTACATCAGTAGGTCTTGACTGTGATTCAGTAACTTCTTCTTTAAGATCTTCAAATCGTCTTTTGTATTCAGATGTTGTTGAATATTCACTCATTTTAACCTCCAAAGATGAAATTTTTGCTTCATTCTGGGACACTCTAACATTTAGATCAAACAGATTTGCTTCCACTGTCAAAATAGTGACTTTCATTCCTTTAATTTCGTTGATATCAGTTGCTATTTTCTTTAAAAGGTAGGAAATATTGTCTAGCTCATTCAGTGAACAAGAGGAGTTTGTTATGGAACCTAAGTCCACTGGCTCCGACAGAGGAAAAACTGGTAGAGGTGATGATGGAAACTTCGAAGACATTCTCATAAAGGTGATAGAAACCTCAAACACATTTCATAAAATTCTCTCCCTCCCTTAATATCTGGTAATTTTTTCTTCACAGTTCATTAAGTTATTTCATCAAAAGTAAAAGCAGTGATCAATGCTGTTACCTTAAGAAGTATTAAAAGCAAATAACATCTTAACCTATAATTTAAAAGATAGGGTTGTACATTTCCAGAGTCAGAACTCAAAAGTAAATGTGAAAAAGCTAAACATACCAGACCAATTGCCTCTTCGCTACAACTAAGAAGCCCTAATACGCAGGGCCCTCTATCCTCTAAGTCCTACCATATATATAGCTCCTCTTCCAACAAACCCTATTATTACATACAAAATAATCCTGGTTTCTGATTGGCTGAAACAGACATGTGACCCACAAAGAATTTTCTATTATTTACTTCATGTGATGAGAACACTGAAGAGCTACACTCAAAGTTAAGCAATATAACATCAAGTGCTTTACATCTAAATATGATATGAATTAAATGTACTTTTCCCCTTTTATCAACTAAACCATAAATTTTTAAGCTTCAGATTTCTGAGTTGAGTTGCAGTTCCCCTTGAAATTAGTATATAACATTATTGAGATTGAGAAATCCTTTGGAGGGAGAAGGCAGAGAAAGTAACCGGACCCATGATCCAAACAAACTTCTTTAAAGATACATGTGGTAATAATGGAATTCAACTTCACTAATATAGTATTGAGTACATTTAAGGATGGAGAAATAAGAACTCAACCTTGGTTTAATACTAGACTATTATTAGATAGGTGTTTCTTAAATATTCCACCCATTTTGTGGGTTGTCTTTGTTTTTCTGATAGTATCTTTTGAAACACAAAAATATTAAATTTTGAAGAAGTTTTATTTATCTTTTTTCCTTTGGTTGCTTGTGCTTTTGGTGTCGTACTGAAGAAACCATTCTCAAATTCAAGACATATCTATTTTTTCCCCTTAAAGTTTTACAGTTTTAGATCTTATATTTAGGTTTTTGATCCATTTTGAGTTAATTTTTGTATACGACGTAAGGTTCCAACTTCATTCTTTTCCACGTGAATATTCAGTTGTCCCAGCATCATCTGTGGAAATGCCTATTCTTTTGTCAATAGACCCTTAGCACTGCTGCCAAAAATCAATTGGTCATGAAAGCATGCATTCATTTCCGGATTCTCAATTCTGTTCCATGGGTCTGAATGGTCATCCTTACGCCAGTACCACAGTCTTGATTACTCTAGCTTTGTAATAAGTTTTGAAATTGAGCAACATAACCTTGCCAACGTTGTTCTTTTTCAATAATTTTGGCTATTCTAGGTCCCTTTTTATTCCCATATGAATTTTAGGATCAGCTTGCCAACTTCTACAAAAAAAGCAACCAGGGATTTAAAGAGACTGAAGTGAATCCACAGATTAATTTGGGGACTACTGCCATCTTAAGTATAGTAAAGACTTCCAGGCTGGGCAAGGTGGCTCACACCTGTAATCCCAGCACTTTGGGAGGCTGAGGTGGGTGGATCATGAGGTCAGGAGTTCCAGACCAGCCTGACCAACTTGGTGAAACCCTGTTTCTACTAAAAATACAAAAATTAGCCAGGCATGGTGGCGCAGGCCTATTATCCCAGTTACTCGGGAGGCTGAGGTAGGAGAACTGCTTGAACCCAGGGGGTGGAGGTTGCAGTGAGCTGAGATCCTAAGATTGCACCATTGCACTCCAGTCTGGGTGACAGAGTGAGACTTTGTCTCAAAAATAAAAAAGAAAAGTAAATCTTTCCACGTCCTTAATTTGAGAAAGGATGTTTTTACTTTGGTTTACTCCCAAAGCAAATACATAAGATATGAAACATACAGCGATGCAAGCTGGTAGATGCTGCTCACTACAGACTCTTCTAAAAGAATCCTGGCCGGGCACGGTGGCTCACACCTGTCATTCCAGCAGTTTGGGAGGCCAAGGCAGGTGGATCACTTGAGGTCAGGTGTTCGAGTTCAGCTTGGCCAACGTGGCGAAACCCTGTCTCTATTAAAAATACAAAAATTAGCCAGGCATGGTGGCACGCGCCTGTAATTCCAGCTACTTGGGAGGCTGAGGCATAAGAATCATTTGAACTTGGGAGGCAGAGGTTGCAGTAAGTGAGATCACGCCACTGCATTGCAGTCTGAGTGACGGAGTGAGACTCTACGTCTCAAAAAAAAAAAAAAGAGGAATCCTTATAAAGAATTTTAGTCTTTGGTTTCCTAGTCAAACAGATGTCACTCACAATAATAGAATCAAGAAAATGCTAAGTGCTGGAATTTGTAAAATAAAAATCTGTATTCAGTCCTCCACCGTATGAATCAGTTCTTCAAAACTTGAGACAGAAAATAATTTTCAAAATTCAAAAAGCTTTGGATGCACACTTTTTTTTTTTTAACAGAACCAGCTGACATATGACATCCATAGTAACTATTAACAGCAAGACACTCTCAGCCAAGTACCACCTGCAAACCAGCTGGCTCACTAGAGGACAAACAATCTCAAGGGAAAAAGTAGGAAAGAGGTCTAACAGAACGGGTTGTAGAGAAACAAGAGCCCATCTGATGGCACCCGTATAGCCCACTGTGTCCAGCCCAACTTCAGAATGGAAAATAAGCAAGGACCCTTCCTAAGACTCCAGTGTTAAATATTCATCAGCAGAGAAAGTTTACGTATTTTAACATTTACTCCTACAAATAACTCCGAAGTAAGTGCTACTGTTACCCTTCATTTATAGATTAGGAAACTGGGGCACAGAAAGGTTAAAGTCAACTAGTAAACTACAGGGTCTGCACCTTAGGCAGTTGGGTCCTGGGTCCATACCCAAGGACTCTCCCGTGATACATTAAGTAGAACAAAAAAACACATCACAGAGAGTTCTGTGTGGTGTAATTCCTGCTTTATATGTATGTGTGTGTGTACATAAGTGAACGTATAATTCCACTTTATATACAAAGTGTGCCCATGTTCACAGATATAAGAAATACCTAGAAGACGACACCAATACACGTCAAACTTCTAAGTGCATGCTTCCCTCTGAGGAAGGCAGGGGATTTTCCATTTTCTCGGAATATAAAATAGCCCCTTTACTAAGAATCTTTCACAGTGCTTCCAGTCTAACACGATATATCAAGTACATACAATTATAATCTCTCCTTCTGAAGAGTCCACAAAAATGAATTTAAAAACTTACTATTTACATCTCTACCTTATGATCTTTGGATTTCTATTGTTATCTTTTCTAACATTCATACCAATATAGCATGTGTACATAAATGAAATATACATATTGGGTATACATATTTCAAAATGACTGCTATACAAAAATTGTTAGTTCGAAAATATGACAGAGATCACTGATTTAGAGATGGGGTTACAAGGCGGGCACAGCAGATGAGATGTCAACAATCTCTAGATAATAGAAAATATATGGACAAATACCGGCTGTCAGGCAGAGCAGGCAAAACCACAAATGAGCCCCTGGGAAAACTACAGGTTAGATGTAAGGCAGGAGTGACATCCACTCAAACAACAAACACTGACTAAGCTGCTACTACTGTGTGCCAGATACTGCTCTGGGCACTCAGTAACATCCATACACAACAAACACACAGATCTCCGCTCAAAAAGGATGGATTCTGTTGAGATGGGGAAGGATATAGCTCTCAAGACCCCCAAAATAAACATATGTTAAAAGAAAACATTTCATGTTGACATGTAAAGACCTAAGTCTGGACAAAAAATACCTAAACTACAAAAACATAAACTATATATTTGATGGTGACAAATGTTATGGAGAAAAATAAAGCTTTAAAAAGGCGAACGATAGGGTCACAGAAGGCCTTGAAGATGACACATGGATGAGATATGAGAACATCCAGAAGTAAACATTCCCAGGAGAGGGCAAAAGCATCTAAGATGTACACCTCTTCAAATGCCCTAAAGGACAAGCAGGCCAGTGTGCAGAAGCAGCAGCAAGGACAGGGAGTCAGAGTAGAGGGAGGGAGGTGAGTGATGAGACAGCAAAAGACTTTGACTTGCAGTGTGATAGGGAGCCCCTGGGGGGTTCTAAGCTGTAGAGTAGTGTGATCTAATTTATAGTTTAAAGGATCACTCCGCTGCTATGTGGTACAGACTGAAGGAAGGCAAGTTTGAAAGCAGGCATACCTTCTAAGAACACTATTCCAATAATCAAGTAATCAAGGCAAATCACAGATGGTGACTTTTTTTTTTTTTTTTTTTTGATACAGATTTTCGCTGTGTTGCCAGGGCTGGAGTACAGTGGTGCGATCTCAGCTTACTGTAACCTCCGCCTCCCAGGTTCAAATGATTCTTGTACCTCAGCCTCCCAAGTAGCTGGGACTATAGGCATGTGCCATCATGCCCAGCTAACATTTCTATTTTTAGACGACACAGGGTTTCACCATGCTGACCAGGCTGGTCTTGAACTCCTAACCTCATGTGATCCACCGGCCTTGGCCTCCCAAAGTGCTGGGATTACAGGCATAAGCCACCACTTCCGGCCAGATGGTGACTTCGATGGTTGGTAGAGGCAGATGTGATAAATGGTGGTAAATTGCACAACTCTGGAGGTAGAGGTAGACAGGTGGAACAAGGAAAGGAGGAAGACAGAGGTAGAGGGGGAAGAGGAAGGACAGGAGAGACAGCGAAGAAAGAATGGTAACAGGTTTCTGTCCCAGAAGCTAGAAAGGTAAAGTTGCCATTAAACTAAAATAAGGAAGACTGCAGGAAGAAGAGACTGGAGAGGAAAATTCATAGTTGAGTTTTGGACAAGTTTGAAATGATTTATTGTATATCCAAGAAGAAATATAAAGTGGTTGAACAGAAATTGGGAATTCAGAGCAAGGTCCAGGCTGGCGATAGAAATGTGACAGTCATGGTGCAGAGACGATATATCAAGCCTTGAATCTGGATGCAACAAAGGGTCATCCAACTGTGAGAGATTGGAGCAATGAGCAAAAACCAAGAAGGACATAAGGCAGAGAAAAAGGTTTGCGATGGTATTGCCATAGACAGACATTTAAAAGACAAAATTTAAATATTTTTTAATAGACAAATAGTGGGACTGTAAGCATACCAACCTGCTCCCCCAAGAAATTCCTCCACAACTGCAAGGACAAATGCAGCTCCTTGTCTGCTTCATTTAAAGATAAACCTGCCTGCAGAAAAAGCTCAGCCCACAGCACAACTCTAAGTAAGCCTCTGCATTACCTTTCCTTAAACTAGGAACCACTATCTGCAGATGTTGTTGAAAGAAAATCCCACAAATGAAAGGGCAAGAAAAAAAGTGTAAACTCTGACTCTGACTCCATTACTTAGGAGACAAGAGTGAATTCCTTGAAAAAAAAAAAATCCCTCTACTTACGATCTTCAGACACAGTTAAGATGATACTGTATCTACAAAATAAGGTATTATGAAAAACAGAACAAAAAAAAAGTTTGTGGAAATTAAAAAATATGCTTACCTACATTTTTTAAAAGTTCAGTAAGGAGATTAAAGATAAAGCCAAGGAAGTATTCAAGACTAGATCAACAAAATCAAGTCAAAAATGAGAAGAGAAAAGATATACAACTGACAGAACAAAGTAAGACCTTATCATTCAACTAACAGAATTTCCACAAGAGAACAATGAAAACAAGGACAGTAAATTTTAAAACAAATAATCCAAGAGAATTTCTCACACTGAATAAAATGGATTTTCAAATTAAAAGAGTGCCTAATGTACCTAACTAGCATCTAGACAAATCACAGTGAAATTTCAGACACCAAGAACACAGAAAAAAAAAAAATTCCCACGTATTTCACAATGGAATAAGATGGGCAACCACTTCTCAGCATAAACAATGAAGCCTCAAGATAGCCAAACTATGCCTTCAAAGTTTTGAAGAAAATGACTTCAACCTAGAATTCCATACCTAGCCAAAGTATCAAACAAATAAAAGGCTAGCTTCAGATTTCCAAGCACTCAGAAAATTTACCTTCCATACTTTCTTAAGGAGTTTTTTTGTGATGTGATTACAAAATGGAGAAACAAACTGAGAAGACAAAATGGAATTCAGGAAATGCAGAGCTAACTCAGGGGAGGAGAATCCCAGGATGATGGCCTGGAGTAGGCCTAGAGCAAGCAGTCAGGTCAGAAAAGGAGAGAGGCTCCAGGAGGAAGGTACCTAGACCAGGCGGGAAACCCAAAGATTCAAAGCACAAAGTAATAGACTTTTAAGCTACAGTACAGGTAGGCAATACAAGAAGGGAAAAAAGAACCTAAGGGAAACAAAAAAAAACTCTATGAAAGGGGAAAAATTAAAAAAAAAAAAAAAAACTCTAGAGAGTCCCTACACAAAGCTGTGCAAGAAATAGAGTATAAATTTGGCCCTGTAATAAATACTTATATAGTCTCTTAAATTTTTTAAAATTTTTTCTTATTTTTAGAGAAAGGGTCTTGCTCTGTCACCCAGGCTGGTGCAATCACAGCTCACTGAAACCTTGAATGCCAGGGCTCAAGCAATCTTCCAGAGTAGCCACGACTACAGGTACACATTATCACAGCCAGCTAATTAAAAAACATTAAATAGATAGATAGATAGATAGATAGATAGATAGATAGATGAGGGTCTGTGTTGCCCACGCTGGTCTCAAACTCCCAGGCTCAAGCAAACCTCCAACCCTCAGCCTCCTAAAGTGCTGGGATTACAGGTGTGAGCCACCAACCATGCCCAGCCTAAAGAGTCTTAATAGTGTAAATGCTTACTGTTTATCAACTCTTCGAGTCAATCTACTAAGTCTTAACTAAAGTTGAAAACAAAATGTAAATTTGATCAGCTTTGACAGTATAAAAGTACAGGTGACAATTTAGAAGGTGGAGGCAGGACAGAATGTAGGTGGCAGCAAGAAATAAAATATAAGACCTGAAGGAGGGGCCTGGCATGGTGGCTCACACCTGTAATCCCAGCACTTTGGAGGCTGAGGTGGGCAGACTGCCTGAGCTCAGGACTTTGAGACCAGCCTGGGCAACACAGTGAGACCACGTCTCTACTAAAAATATAATAATTAGCTAGGCATGGCACGGTGTGCCTGTAGTCCCAGCTACTCAGGAGGCTGAGGCAGGAGAATCACTTAAACCCAGGAGGCAGAGGTCGCAGTGAGCCAGGACTGTCCCACTGCACTCCAGCCTGGGCGACAAACTGAGACTCTACCTCCCGCCCCCCGCAAAAAAAAGGAATTGAAGGAGGAGAACATAAATGTTCGTATCTTTCAGAAGTCAAAATATACTAAAATATAACCAGACAAGAAATATTTAGGTATACTGCTTACAAGTACTAAAGTAACCAATAAATGAATTAAAAACTGATTTTGCTGTATGAGTCTGGAAGCAAGGGAAGAGTATAAATGAGCTAGATCCTGACACATAGCAAATCAACAGATACTATCTATAGTTCATCAATGAAGAAACAGTATAAAGCATATTATGACAACATGGAGAAGGGAACTGAAGCATTTAAAAGTGGGGGATTCTGGGCAATGGGACTAGTATAGAGAAGAATGAAGCAAGGAATGTTGCTTTTTATTTTCAATCTTTTTATACTATTTGATTATTTTCTCATCTGTCAGGAGATATTACATTGGTATGTTTTGTTTTTCCAAATTTTCTATGGTGAGCATATATTTCATAATCTAAAGTATTTTATTTCAAACATATGGGGTTTTTCCATACATTATACCAAACAGGAAAAGTAAAAGGAAATCCAGGCCTAGACACATCGTAGTGAAACTGCAGAACATCAAAGACAAAGAGAAGATCTTGAAAGCAGCCAGAGAAAAAGGACAGATCACCTACAAAGGAACGACAGACAATTAGAATGACAGAACTCCACTCAACAATGGAATGCAGAAGACAATGGGATAATAATATCTATAAGGTGGGAGAGCAAATAACTATTAACCTAGATTTGGGTATCCAGCAAAACTACTGCACAGGAACACAAAGAAAACACTCATAGGTGAATAGACTCTTGGAAAATACACTGCCAACAGACACATTCCAATGAAACTTCCAAAAAAACAATACTTCAAAATATTGGAAAATAATGATCCCCAAATAACACTCAGAGATGTTAAGAATAAGTAAAATGATAAACAGTAGGTAAACCTGAAAAAACACTGCCTGGATAAAATTACAAGAATGTTATCCAACTTATGTATTTAAAAAAGATCAAACTGAAACACTGAAAAGTAAATTAGGAGAGTAAAGACTGAAGCTCTTCAAAAATTCGAAATTCCTTTTACTGTTTGAGAATGCGGTCAGAGTATTAACTTTTAGAATACTAAAATAAATTTCCATGTAATATTTCACTGATAACCACTAAAAAAAAAAAAAACCAGCATGGGCAAGCATGGTGGCTCATGCCTATAATCCCAGCACTTTGGGAGGCCAATGTGGGCAAATCATGAGGTCAGGAGATCGAGACCATCCTGGGCAACATGGTAAAACCCTGTCTCTGCTAAAAATACAAAAATTAGCTGGGTGTGGTGGCGCGTGCCTGTAATCCCAGCTACTCGGGAGGCTGAGGCAGGAGAATCGCTTGAACCAGGGAGTCAGAGGTTGCAGTGAGCCGAGATCGCACCTCTGCACTCCAGCCTGGCAACAGACCAAGACTCCATCTCAAAAAAAAAGAACAGAAATGGAAATTTTAAATAGTAAACTAGTTTATAATTGTAGAACCAGGGTTAGGGTTTTCAACAATAACAGTAATTAATTAACCTTAAAAAAGATGAGAAAAAACAGAAAATACAAATCAGAAGTGATGATAGAAACTAATCCAACCGTATTAATAATTGTAATAAATGTGACTGATCTAAATGCGCCAATAAAAGGCAAACTCAGATTAGACTAAAAAGCAAAATCTAGCTTTATGATATTTAAAATATAATATGTAGATGATCCTTAAACAACATGAGGGCTAACGGAACCAATCCCCCCACAAAAGTTGAAGCCCACATATAACTTTTGACTTCCCAAATATTTAACTACTCCTATTGCCAATGTGGCTCCAGTGACAACTTCATAAATTTTTTCTTTTTTTTTTTTCAACCATGGTCTTTATGTTAAGTTCATTTATCTTGAAATGGTGAATAACTGCAGTCACAGACCTCAATCTCTGGTACATACTGAGCAATTCAACTTTTTCTTGTAACGTCATGACTTTTCCCTACTTCTTAAGTCCAGCATCACTAGTAGCACTTCATTATGGGTCCCCTGGTGTTATTCAAGGTTTACAGTATCGCATGAAACAGGATGAAAAATACGTAAGAACTGCGAGATCACCTTTTATAGCAATACACAATTTACTGGAGAGCTGAACTGCTCGCACAGAGATGGCAGGCATCACACAGCATTTTAAGTGGACATTCAAAATACCTCAGTTCACCATAAAGCAACAGAAGGTAACTACAAAATTATTACAGCAGTACAGTATATACTACAGTGAATTTTATATTGCTATTACTGCATCTTTGTTTACTGACAGTTCTCTCAACTACAAATGGCATCATGTAGTCTGTGTGTGCATAATTTTGATAAATTTAAACTTTTCATAATAGATTTGTGTGTATTTAACGATAATAAATGTTAACATAGTCTAGCAGCTATATATACTTTATGTATTCATGACATCTAAATTTTTCTTAATTCTGTCAATATTTCTAGGCTATACAGTTTATCTGCAATGTTTTTCAAATTGCCACATATCTAAAAAAAATTTCCAATATATTTATTTTTTAAAATACACATATAAATGTATGAGTGGACCCACACAATTCAAACTTGTGCAGTCCAAGGGTCAATTGAGAGAGAAGACTGAAAACAAAGGCAGAGAAACCAGATATATAAAGCAAATATAACTCAATGCCTATATTAATATCAGACAAAACTGGCTTTAAGATAAAAACATCTTTTGCTGCAGAGGGTCATAAATCAAGAAAAAGGATTCAATTTGCAAAGAAGGCATAACAAATTTAAATATGTATGCACCCACTATTAATATATAACAGCATCAAAATAAAGCAAAAACTGGTATAAGTACAAGGAAATTAAGATAAATTTGTCATCATGTTGGACAATTCCAATATCCCTTCTCAAGTGATGAGTCAAGCAGCACAAAAACTCAGCAAGGTCAAGATCTGAATAATGTTAACAGTAGAGTTTTAACTACTGAATGAATGTAAAATTCCCAGTCCAACAATTTTTCTTTCAAAATGCACATGGAAGATGCATAAACTTGATTATGCACTAAGCAAGTGTTAACAATTTTCAAAAACTAGGCATTGCAAAAATTACATTATCTAACCACAGTGCAATTAAGTCAGGTGTATATAGTAAAAAGGATTAAAAACAAAAACACACACCACTTCCAAATACTGTTTAGAAAACACACTTTCAAATAATGCATGGGCCAACGATGAAAATTATCATGGAAATTAAAGACACTCTGATAATGAAAACATGATGTATTAAAACTTGTCATACGTAGTAAACAGGGCACATCAAGAAAAAACTACAGCTTAAATGCTTACATTTGAGAAAAAGGCTGAGATGAATACTTTTAAAATATGGAAGGATAAATTAAAAGTAAGAGAAGTTGGGTCAGGAGCAGTGGCTCATACCTGTAAGCCTAGCACTTTGGGAAGCTGAGGTGGGCAGATTGCTTGAGCTCAGGAGTTCAAGATCAGCCTGGGCAACACAGTGAGACTCCACCTTTATAAAAAAAACTTAAAAATTAGCTGGGCATGGTAGCATGTGCCTATGGTCCCTGAGATGGAGGATCATTTGAGCCCAGGAGTTTGAGGTTTTACTGAGCTACAATTGTGTCACTGTACTATAGCCTAGGTGACAGAGTGTGACCTCATCTCTTTAAAAAAAAGAAAAGCAGAAGTCAATGAAATAATAAACAAAGACACCAAAAAGAATCAATAAAGCCAGAATAATTGTTGCTAAACCTTTGAAAAGATCAGCAAAATAAACTTCTAGTGACAGACAGATGGCAAGATTTAAAAAAAAAAGGTATACATATTGTGAGGTGGGTGCGCTAGTAAAAATAAAGTCATCAGAGAAATGAGAGAATGGTATTTGCTCAAACGAAGAAAAAAGCTATCAACAACTTATGCTAATACATGTGCATGTTTAGATTTTAAAAACCTGTCACAGATTTTACTGTACAACAGTGAGTAAGCACATGAACAGGTAACAACTGCTTGCAGTATCACTTCACACTTGTGAATAAATCTAGTAATACCAAGAGTCCTCATCAGCAAAGGCACCTGACACCATTTCAATTATCTCTTTTAAAAGCACAATATAGAAAACCACATAAACATATGGCTTAATGAATTTTTATAAGGCAAGACACCCTTCTGACTACCATCCAAGTCAAAAGATAGAACTTCACCTGCTACCCCAGAAGCCTGTGTGCTCCATCTTTATCGGTCCTCTTCAAAAGCAACCACTATGTGCCTTTTATATTAATGTCTAGAGGTTCTTTATAATTTCACACATACTATGTATCCCTAGCCACTGCAGCTTAATCCTGCTCCTTTTATTTTACTTTGATTTGCCTTTTAATCTCAAATTCTCAGGCTATTTGACCCACAGTGCCCCAAAGACTATTTTGCCGGCTGCACACTCGTGGTACAGCTCAACCAACATACTCCTCTGGCCTCTGTAACTTCTTGCAAACTGACTACTGGACTAGAAGCTTGATGACTTAGGTTTACATTTTTGGCAGGACTAAAGTTTTGTTCTTTTGCAACAAGAGGCACAAAACAACTGTTTTTCACTCTTAAAAGCAAAAGTCTAATTCTACCATTTTGTTGTCTTATTAGCTGAAATCATTTTAAAAGAAAATGTTTCTCTCATCTACTGCATCAGAGGTTGGCTATTTAGGCTATGCAAGCTATATGGTCTGTTGCAACTATTCAACTCAGGTTGCAGCATGAAAGTGGCCATGGACAATACATACATGAACAGGCACGGTTTGGTTCCAACGGATGCCAACTCCTGTCCTATGGGGTTACCCAGTGGTACCATTCTTAGAGAAAAGACAGCATAAATGTTTAATTATTTTATTTACTCAGTTTTCAAGACAATAAATGAGTATCTACTATCCTCCAGAAGGTGACTAGTTAGGGTTTACTTTTAAAAAATATCATTAAGGCCGGGCGCAGTGGCTCAAGCCTGTAATCCCGGCACTTCGGGAGGCCAAGGTGGGTAGATCATGAGGTCAGGAGATCAAGACCATCCTTGCTAACATGGTGAAACCCCGTCTCTACTAAAAATATAAAAAATTAGCCCGGCGTGGTGGCACGCATCTGTAGTACCAGCTACTAGGGAGGCTGAGGCAGGAGAATCACTTGAACCTGGGAGGCGGAGGTTGCAGTGAACCGAGATTGTGCCACTGCACTCCAGCCTGGACAACAGAGCAAGACTCAGTCTCAAAAAAATATATATAATTAGGAAACTGTGGATTTAAATGGGCTTTAATCCACTGCAATTCTTACACTACTGAAGCTCAAATAATTCCACCTTTGGCCAATGAAAACTTCTCTAAGTTGGCTCCTGCATCCTTTAGACATGATCTACCATTCATCGACAGCTTCTTTGCTATCTGGGATGTTGAAACATTCCAGGATCATCTTAACATTTCCTGCCCCAGACCTGGAAAAAGACATTTCTCAAGAAGCCCAGTTCTTTTTTTATTTTTTAGAGATGGAATCTCACTCTGTTGCCCAAGCTGGAGTCCAGTGGCACCATCTCGGCTCACTGCAATCTTCTCCTCCCAGGTCCAAGTAATTCTCCTACCTCGCCTCCCGAGTGGCTGGGATTACAGGCACCCACCACCATGCCCTGCTAATTTTTTGTATTTTTTGTATTTTCACCATGTTGGCCAGGCTGGTCTCGAACTCCTGACCTCATGTGATCTGCCTGCTTCAGCCTCCCAAAGTGCTGGGATTACAAGAGTGAGACACTATGTCGGGCCGAAGCCTAGCTTTTTAAATAGGAAGTGTTCCAAGACCACAATCTGGGAATTACGAATAATACTAAGGGTTGATTATTGTTTCTATGCCCTTGCAGTAGACAGAACTAGAAAAAAAATTATTTATATATAAAATACAATGTGAGTTCAAAAAAATTTCCAGTGTAAATTCAGGACAACAGGTCTTTTACTTGTCTGCAGCTCATCCTCCATTAGATTCCCTAAGAAAAGTTAATGGGAATAACAGTCTCTGAATTTCTGCATATAGGTAACAGTTGGTCCCGATCACTTCTAAAGGTCACTTTTGCTGGACGTTATACTCTTGGCTCACATTTTCTTTTCTGGAGTATCTTAAACACGCTAGTCCATTTTCTTCTGGCACAAAAGTGATGCTGTTGAAAAGTCTGATGATAATCTACTTTTCTTTTTCTTCTAAGTCATGTGCCCCTTTTGCCTAGACGTCTAAATGACTTTTTTTCTTTTTAAAAATTCATTAATTATAGAATACATCTTAGTGTTTATGGTTCTGGGTGAATATTCTCAGGTATACTGTGCAATTTTTCAGACAACAGTTTCAAATATGTTTTCACTTCAGGAAAGTTTTCTTGAAAGTTAATGTTTGCTCTGTTCCTCTCAATATTGTTTCTTTGGAGATTACTATTATAAATATAGTGTATTTCTATTGCCTATATTCAGTGTTTGCCACTTTCTCATGAACCCTTTTAGACTTTTATATGTTCTTCTCATCTATCTTCAATTTCTCTGAAGACGTTTTATTTATTTTGAAATTACTATGTCCTGTAGACATAAGGTATTGCTATGTTGCCCTGGCTTATCTTGAACTCCTTGCCTCAAGTGATCCTCCTGCCTTGGCCTCCCAAATTGCTGAGATTACATGCATGATGTTTCATTTTATTAAGACACACTAATTCTTGAGTTCTTTCTAATTTAGTCTTCATTTCTTTTGAGATAGGGTCTCACTCTGTCACCCAAGCTGGAGGGCAATGGCATGATCATGGCACACTGCAACCTCAGCCTCCTGGGCTCCAGCAATCCTCCCATCTCAGCCTCCCAAGGAGCCAGGACTACAGGTATACACCTCACCCAGCTAATGTTATTATTTTTTGCAGAGACAGGGTTTTGCTATGCTGCCCAGGCTGGTCTCAAGTGATCCTCCTGCCTCAGCCTCCCAAAGTGTTGGGATTACAGGCATCAGCCACCACACCCAGCCTCAAAGTTCTTCTAATTCTGATTTACGTTTTCCTTGGTTTTGTCTTGTATTTCAATAATGTCTTCTAGCTCACTCTGAAATGGTATTTCTTTTTAGTATACCTTTCAGCACGCTTTCACTGAAACAATGCTGTTTTGTCTTTTATTCCTTTTTATCTTTTAATTTGGCACAGGACTCGACCTTGATACTTTTCTGTTGTTCATTTTAGGGGAAAGTTTGCTTCAGATAGCTGTTCTAACTTCAGAATCAACAACCTTCTTCTGTTGATTTTGTCATGTAAAAAACATGGCACCTTGCTTTGAGATTTCCTATTGTTTCCCTAACCTATTTTTAACTGACATTCTTTCCTATCTCTACTGCCTATTTCCCTGCTCCATTTGATTCTACTCCAAGACTCTCATGGAGGGTCCTGTCTTTGAAGAAAACCTTGGGGCAACACACTGCAGACTCCACAGGGAGTAGACTGCCGCAGCCCTTCTACATTAGCCTCATCTGCCACTGCACTGTGCAAAATCCCTCCTAGGTTTCAGCTGCTTTTCTCAATTTGGCCCATTCACATTTTCCAACTGGTACCTATGGGCTGTTTGGGGAACAAACAGGTCTTGTCCTTAGGCCTATCGTTTATCAGGATAGCACATAACGCTGTCACGGCAAACTGCAAAATACAGTTAAAAATTTTCAAAGAGACACAATGAGGAGACAAATACAGAATTGACAATTTTGAAATCATAAGGTTTCATGAAACCTAGAACAGTTTAAAGGACAGTTTCGGAGATATGAAAAAATATATTCCAAGGTTCTTGAAACATATGTGAGAAATAACATAATAAACACATAGATTTTCTTGGTGGGGTTTTAAAATTCAAATCTTAGTAGAAAAAGAAACAGGAATCCTTGATGGGAACAGAAGAAACAAAAAGTTTGAGAGTCATGGAGAAAGGCTGTGCAGGCTCAGTGGTCAGACAACAGAGATAACAAAAGCCCAAACTAATAGCATTAATTCTGGGCAGTAAGGAGGAGGAGAGAAATGCTTTCACAAAAGAGTCAGAAGATGAGAGACACACTTTCAAAGTCAGAGGATTGTATAGGAATTGGGGGAGAAAGCTGAGAAAAAGGAAGCAAAAAAAAAAAAAAAAAGAGCTAGGGTCATCGGGACACACATGGCAGGTCAGAGACAGAATGCTTAGGAGAGGGGAGATTTAAAAATAACTAATATTTCCAGTTCAGGTAAATGAGTAGGATCAACAAAAAGAGAAAAAGTAAGAATGCAGAAATAAATATATCTTTAAGAAGGAGCTATCTAAAGACCAGCAAAATTGATAATAATTAAGGCTTAATGACTGGGTTCATGAGAGTTCACTGTACTATCCTTTCCATTTTTCAGAATGTTAAAGATTACCACAATAAAAAGACTTTCAAAATTTTCTAGAAATGGCTAGGTGCAGTGGCACACACCTGTAGTTCTAGCTACTCAAGATGCTGAGGCAGGAGGACTGCTTGAGCCCAAGAGTTTGAGGCCTGCCTGGGCAACACAGCAAGACCCTATCTCTTAAAAAAAATGTTTTTTTCTTTCTGAAAAGTGTTGGTATGAACCTTCCTCATGATATCCTTCTCATTCTACTTCTGGTCTTAATCATCACTTTTTTAAATAGTATAACATTTCATAAAAATCCACAGGAAAATATGTAATGCCTCATGAAAAAAATGTAGTAAAGAATGAAACACCATTTAAGTTATTACCTTGATTTTTTTCTATGGAATCTCCTTTTGTTTCCTCTTCTTTAATGGGGGGACTTATTCTGGGGGTCCTACTTTGTCCCTGGACCACTTCTGCTAGCAATTCTTCTTGAGAAGTTCGAGTTCTGGGAGCAACTGGAAGTGTCTGTTTCTGTGGGACTTTCACATAAAAGCAAAAAAGATAGAAATACAAATGCAGTAATACATCAAAACTCAACAGTGACAACATCATATTAAATATAAATGCCTCCTTTGGTTTAGAACATATGAGGAGTTCAGGCTGGGCATGGTGGCTCATGCCTGTAATCCCAGCACTTTGGGAGGTGAGGTGGGTGGATCACTTGAGATCAGGAGTTTGAGAACAGCCTGGGTAACATGGTAAAACCCCGTTTCTACTAAAAATACAAAAATTAACCGGGTGTGGTACACATGCCTGTAATCCCAACTACTTGGCAGGCTGAGGCAGGAGAATCACTTGAACCCAGGAGGAAGCTGCAGTGAGCTGAGATTGCACGACTGCACTCAAGCCTGGGCAACAGAGTGAGACTTCGTCTCCAAAAAAAAAAAAAAAGAGAACAGAACAGAATATACATGTAAGAAGTTCAATCTACATACCATTCATTTTTTTTTACATTACTGAGCTAGATACCTGACCTATTTATCCACACATATGTAAATAATGTCCATACATTTTAACCCACGTCATGAATATAGTACACATGTATTCACTTTCAACAAAGTGTGGTTTATTTAAACTTAGCTTCATGATCTTATATGAGTTTCAAATAGATACCTAGGTAAAGAAAGAAATTTTCAATCACGGAAATTCTCTAAACTTCTCATCATTCTAGATAATTAATATGCTGATAGAGCAGGAAATGAAATGTAGATAGACATACCATTAGGTCAAGAGCGGACCTTTGCTATCTTTATCAATCCTTATTCTATATGCCAAAACCTGTTGAATTTTGTGTTCAAGGTTAAATTAGGAATAAGGAGAAAAGAACACAGGCAAATATCAGAATCAAAACCTGATGGTGCCAGGCATGGTGGTTCACCCCTGTAATCCCAGCACTTTGGGAGGCTGAGGCAGGTGATCACCTGAGGTCAGGAGTTCGAGACCAGCTAGGCCAATATGGCGAAATACCATCTCTACTAAGTACAAAAATATAAGCCTGGCATGGTGGCGGGCACCTGTAATCCCAGCTACTTGGAAGGCTGAGGCAGGAGAATCACTTGGACCCAGAAGGCAGAGGTTGCAATGAGCCAAGATCACGCCACTGCACTCCAGCCTGGGCGACAGAGCAAGACTTCACCTCAAAAAAAGAAAGCAAACAAAAAAATTGATGGGTATAGTTTACCTCACTCTAGGAAGGGGTAAAAAAGAGATGCATGAGAGTGGACAAGCAGGGCAATGCTGTAAGTACATCCACCAAATCCACAGCAAAAACTTTCATGTTTTTTTAGAGTAGCTCATTATCATCAGCTTGTTAACACAAATTTACACACTGCCTACCAACAGGTTGGCCATAGAGTACAGAATTTAATGACAACACAAAATGACACCCATCAGTTGTTTGCATTTCCGAATGAGCTCTCCCCAAGACCAGCTACAGCTGATTCATCTCCTGTTTTGAAAACATGTAGGCGGGAGCAGTGGCTTATGCCTGTAATCCCAGCACTCTGGGAGGCCAAGGTGGGTGGATCATGAGGTCAGGAGATCAAGACCATCCTGGCCAACACAGTGAAACCCTGTCTCTATTAAAAATACAAAAATTAGCTGGGCGTGGTGGCGTGCACCTGTAGTCGCAGTTACTCAGGAATTGCTTGAACCTGGGAGGCAGAGGTTACAGTGAGCTCAGATCACGCCACCGCACTCCAGCCTGGGTGAGAGATCGAGATTCCGTCATAAGAGGAAAGAGGAAAAAAAAATGTAATACTTCTATATTCTCTCATAAAATGATTTAGTACTTCCACTAGAATTGGAACAGGAACATCACAAATGAGTCAGTTCTTGAGTTCCACTGAAAGGGAGGAAACCAACGTGTTTATGTACTACTGTTAGACAAATTTCTATGACTTCAGCTGCCTATTATTACCTAATTGTACTCCCCTTTATACATCATAAATTCATATCTAATGCTGAATCTAATGCTACTTATATAAAAGTCCTACTTCATTAAAATTCTCTTCAAAATGTTTATGTACTATGTATTTCACACACATTGGAGAGTATAAAAGGCATTATATGGTGCTCAAAAAACTACAGTCCACTAACAGCTGGCAAAGTTTCTCAAATCGGTCAATCTCCTTTAAAGCCACTCTTCTATAGGGGAACATCATCTTGGTCTTGACAGCTGACAGGCACCTTTATTTTACACAATTTAAGGAGCAATCACTTTCAGCTTACTCAAGAATTACAGAAATCTTTTAAGAAGTGTAAACATAATACATTTAAGTTACCTGTGGAATAGTTAGTTGTTTTTGTTACGGATTCTTGAGCTTCAGATATAGCCTTCAAAATCAGATTCTTGTTAGCTTGTTTAGAAGGTGGAAGAGAAGGTCTAAAAGAGTTAAGAAAGGTGTTTTTATTAAACTTTAAATTTCAGTTCTTCACAGGCCAGCCATTAAGCCTTTACCACAACCTTCTCTAGGTTTTAAACAGACTAGCTGCAGTTTTTAGAAAATGCCAACTACACTAGAATCTTATTTTTTTTTAAAGAGTCAGAGTCTTGCTCTATCACCCAGGCTGGAGTATAGTGTGTCACTGCAGCATTAAATTTCTAGGCTCAAGCAATCCTTCCACATCAGCCTCTCCAGTCTAGGACTATAGGCGCCTGCCACAATGACCGGCTAATTTATCTTTGTGGTGACAAAGACATTACATTGCCTAGGCTGGTCTTGAACTCTTGGCCTCAAGCAATACTCCTGTCTCAGCCTCCCAAAGTGCTAGGTACAGGCATGAGCCACCATGCCCAGGTCCCTTTTAGTTTTTGTTTTGTTTTGGATACGGAGTCTCGCTCTGTTGCCCAGGTTAGAGTGCAATGGCGCAATCTCGGCTCACTGCAACGTCCCACTGCAACGTCCACCTCCTGGGTTCAAGCAATTCTCCTGCCTCAGCTTCCTTTGTAGCTGGGCTTACAAAGGCACTTTCACCATGCCCAGCTAATTTCTGTTTTTTTTGTTTGTTTGTTTTTTGTTTTTGTTTTTGTTTTTTTTTTAGCAGAGATGGGGTTTCACTATGCTGACCAGGCTGATCTCAAACGTCCAACCTAAGGTGATCCACCCGCCTTGGCCTCCCAAAGTGTTGAGATTACAGGCATGAGCCACCGAGCCTGGCCCTAGGTTTTTTAAAATAATAAATCTGAATACTAATTGATGTGTTTCCCCTCACCCCACCATCAGTGTTCAATATTCTCTGCAAACCTTTCCAATGTTAAGCAATTTCTCTTACTAATGTGTTTCTCAAAAGCCAATGGAAAAGTCTACATGGTAGTACATTAAGTATTTACGCTGGGTGCAGTGGCTCATGCCTGTATTCCCAGCACTTTGGGAAGCCAAGGTTGGCGGATCACCTGAGGTCAGGAGTTCAAGACCAGATTGGTCCAATATGGTGAAACCCCGTCTCTACTAAAAATACAAAAATTAGCTGGGCATGGTGGTGTACACCTGTCATCCTGGCCATTCAGGAGGCTGAATCAGGAGAATTACTGGAACCTGGAAGGCAGAGGTTGCAGTGAGCCAAGATCACACCACTGCACTCCAGCCTGGATGACAGAGCAAGACTTCATATAAAAAAAAAAATTATTTTCGTGATTATTCTCTTCAAGAAATTGAGAAGACTCCATCAAGGCAGTAAAAGATTAATTTACAGCCACATTTCAGGTACCTCCTTTCAGGCTTTGCTGGCACAGACACACTGCTGGAGATGCTTCCTGTTCGAGACCCATAATCATCATCTTCTTCCTCCTCTTCTCCATCATGATTGAATTTTTTTACTTTAACAACTGAACTTACCACAGGCAACTTTCTCTTCCGAAAGTTTTCATCCTGCAATCAGATAAAATTTATGCTTAACTCATCTCGGAAAATAACAAAAGTTCTACCACAAAGTATTTTTCCATTTTAAAAAAAAAAACAGTAATATGAAAAATTCACAGGGTATCTCTTGGTTTTGTATAAAACTATGAATATTATCCCTAATAGCCAACCTTTAGCTAAAACAAAAATTAGAGCTTTATGTTTATTTTATTAACAGCTGCATACAGTGCTATCGAGGAAACTAATAAAACAGTTAATTAGTTGCTTACTAGCAATTACCATGAACAATCTAAACTTGATCTGAAATCCCATCCCCCCAAATTAATATAAGATTAAAGCTATCTCAAATGCTGGAAATCCCAAAAAGGTGTTCAGATGTGATATAGAACTAGGAGCAAGCCATGGAGAGGAAAATCTGACTGGTGTATCGTGAGAAACAGCAGTTAAACAATTTAAAAATAAACTTGCAACATGTGTTCAGTTACTTCACATATTATTTAGTATCAAGAACTGCCAACTTTTAGCCTAACAAGCCAGAACTTAAAAATAGATACAAACCTCCATACTCATTTTCTCTGAGTTGTTTCTAAAGAACGGACTATACGTTTCTTCTAAGCTGTTAAGCACTTCTGGTTCACACAAACGTCCTGTTTCATATACCCAACTATTCTGTATATCAAGCTGCTTGGCAGCCTGAATACTATTTTGCTGCTGTTGAAATTGCAACTTGTTTAAATGAACACCACTATCTGCATTTCTACTTGCAGGTGGTCGATAAATTTCAATAGAAGGGCGAGAAGAACCGTATGTAAGTGTCACTGTAGGTTTTTTCTGAGATAAGGGGTTCTCCTGCACAAAGTTCAGGTCTTCGTCAATGAGATCATCTGGTTCTGGCTTAATATCAATCACATCTTCAGAGGGTGCTGGCTCCCTCAAAGGTTTCACTGTCGACATTAGTCGGGTTGCAGCTCCATCATCATAAGTCTGCCTATTTAAAGAACAACAAAATGTATTACACCAAATTAGGGCAATTATCTCCAAATCTTCAAAGAATGTTTACTTAAAAAATTTCAATGAAGGCCGGGCGCAGTGGCTCATGCCTGTAATCCCAGCATTTTGGGAGGCCAAGGTCGGTGGATCACAAGGTCAGGAGATCAAGTCCATCCTGGCCAACATGGTGAAACCCCGTCTTTAAAAGAAAAAAAAAATTTTCAGTAAAAAAAATGAGGATATTCCCTTTATATATTCTATTCAAAACTACTTGGAAATTGCACATTCTTTAAACTTTGATTTACTAAATCTGTGATGAAAGATAATCATACTTAGATCTTATCTATTATTTTATTCAAAAAACTGCTCATGATCACTTCACTGTTTCTAAAAACTGCTGAAAACAACAAACTGAAAGATATAAAAACTAATATAGATGTGACATACACAGAGCCATCTGCCCACAGCAGGTCTACACCAAACTCTTACCTGACATTAGTGGTTTTTGACTCCTGTGAACTTGTAGAAACTCTGGAATCTCTTTTTTCAGCTCTAGTGCTAGGAATGGCAAGTGGTGGCACTGCAGCTTCATGCCTCCTCTCATCTCCCCGACTGAAATTGCTCTTGTTTGAAGGCACGTTACTATCAAAGATGTTGGTATCAGAAGACTTTAGACTAGAAGGTTCTGAAAAGAAAAATACAGTCCTTTGAATCTATTTTTATTACTTTTAAGTCTTTTCCTTCCTCAACACCAATTCAAAAGCAATACATGTTTATTGTAGAAAATTTTAGAAATATAAATAAAAATCATCAATTATCTCTCCTTCTTTTTTATACCCCCATCCCACCCTCCACCAATTATCTCAAAGGTGATTTTTTGGGGGAAGAGCATACATACACATTTTTGAAAACATCTACCTATGTGTGTATATTCTCATGTTATTCTTCCACAATATTATTTTTAATAGTTGATTATAATTCCATACGTGGTAATATAATAATTGAGTTTATTGTTACTGGACTTTTAAATTGTTTTCAATTATAAAATACTGAAATATCCTTGAGGCTAAATCTTCACACACATATGTAATTATTTCCTTTGGATACAGTGCACTGCTCTCTCTCCCACACTTAAATTATCTTTGAATTATATTACATTTACTACTCTTAAGTTCATAAAAATATGTTCTAAAAAAGTTCAAATGAACCGCTGTTTTGAAATTGATGGGTTTTTTCCAAAGCACTATAAATGACTTTAGAAAGAAACAAATCATATGCCATAGCAAGCAGAAATTAAAAAAAAAAAATGTTATGAATCTTACCAGTTGTAACAGAGCGAAGTTTATCTAACACACCATGAAGCCTGAAAAAAAAAAAACGAAAAACAATAAAGCCTCTGTTAAGAAAGATTTCAATTCAACTGTCACTCTAAATTCATATTATATTCGGAGATAATTTTTTTAAACGTTTTATATTTTTATCATTTTAAAATAGAGACAGGGTTTCACTGTGTTGTCTAGGTGGGACTTTAAGTCCTAGACTCAAGAGAACCACCTGCCTCAGCCTCCCAAAGCACTGGGATTACAGGCATGAGCCACTGCACCCAGCTGAGATAAATATTGATAAGCTGTATTAAGTGAATAAACGGTATTAAAATTAACTTTCAAATTTCACATTTTAAAAAAAAGGCTTTGTATAATCCCACAGAAGTCAATAAATTGTATTTTTTTCTTCACTGTTTTCAACATCTAGCCTCTGCAAAAATAAGGGAAAGAACATCATCTGACCAGATTCTTTTTTTTGAAAGAAAGAAAAAGAGAGGAAAGAAAGTGAGAGTGAAAGAAAGAAAAAAAAGAATGTAAGAGAGAAAGAGGAAGAGAAAGAGGGAGAGAGAACAGGATTCTTGTTCTATTGCCCAGGCTAGAATGCAGTCTA